>JAWPHD010010025.1:0-97901 GCA_037043455.1 Cyrtodaria siliqua
GTTAAAAATGCTATATTTTGCCTTGTTAAGACGATAGTGGCTTCATTGTTCATCCGATCTTTACCAAACTTTATCAGATTGCTTATGTCATTGAAAGCTCGACAAGTTCAAAAACCAGCCATATCGGACCAGTAACAGCGGAGTTGTGGCCCTTAATTTAGTTAAAAATGCTATATTTTGCCTCGTTAAGATGATAGGGGCTTCATTGTTCATCCGATCTTTACCAAACTTTATCAGATTGTTAATATTAATGAAAGCTCGGACAAGTTCGAAAACCATTCATATCGGACTTTTAACAGCGGAGTTATGGCCCTTGATTTAGTTAAAATTGCTATATTTTGCCTTGTTAAGACGATAGGAGCTACATTGTTCATCTGATCTTTACCAAACTATCCGATTGTTGATATCACTTTCATACTGTCTTTGTTAAACTTGTTAAGAAGTTTATTAAAAGAGGTTTATGACCCTATCATTTTGTAGTGTACTGCATGCTTGGTGGTGGACCCTTTTACAGTTCGCCACTATGCTTTCCTCTTTAATTGTACAATGGTCGGACAGGCTGTTGACCCTATGGTGACGCCTACCTAAAGCCCATTGGGACGGTGGCGTTTGATGTTTGTCTATGATCTTTCTTGTCGTGCCCTTAATAGTTTATTATCTTGTTGCTCTGGCTGCTGCTGTTGCTCTGGCTGCTGCCAAGTCACTGAGTACCTTCATTGTGGCTTTCTAGGCTATTGTTTTTACACGAGCATATTTGTGTTTTACTTATATTGCCTATTGATGCTGCCTTGTTAGTTAGAGATTAGATCATGGCGGGGATTTCTTTATTTACACTGTCCTGTTTTAATGGGATGACAGTAGGGTAAGTGTGAGGTTTGGTGCGCCCTAGATCCGGTTTAAATCCCCAGTGGCCTACTTTGCCACTGACCGTTCCAAGGCGGTAGCTATATTGTCAACCCTTTTATGTTTGTGATGTCGTTTGCTTTTATTATTACTTTCGCCTTCTTGTTTGTCTGTTTGCATGTTTGTTTCTGTGTTTTGTGGTTGACTGTCCTCCTTGAATGCTACGTTCACTGTCCAATCTTTTTATATTTCTTTGTCTGGTGGTTCACCGAACTATCCCCCTGGTAAAATGTCAGCTAGCTGCTTTTCTGCTGTTCTAAGCATGGCAGCTGTCACAAGCTTGATGGCCTTATAAAGGAGCTCACGTGTTTCTTCTTCAATGATGAACACCTTCTTTACATATTGTTGGCGATGTGGAACATCAGCATCTTCTACGGAATTGCCATTAGTCCAATGTCCCTCTGTTTTGAGTAGTAATACTGGATCACTTGAACAGCTCTTCAGGAAGTCTGCCATAGCCTGCAAATGAGTATACAGCAAGAGATAATGCACTCGTCCCCATGTCACCTAATTCCAGTACAGTCCTGTAATTTTTATGCCAGTCTGAAGCACTGTAAAAATGGCAAAATGAGGTCAGCTCGAACTGATTGCAGTTTCAAAATTTGTTTGATGGACAGATGCAGTAACTTCAGAAATGTCTTCACAATGAAGGAACACTTCTGTGGATGTTTGAAATAGGGCATTAAGTCTATTGTTCCGATAGTTCCCTATTACCAACTTGATGCCTTTACTGGAGCGGTGTGCTTCCCACCTATCGCGCAATCCATGATGGTTTCCAACTGGTCCGAATGTGTCCAACGTTGTTCTAACAGAACATTCTATTACCGTTCCTTTTTTGCTCCAGAATTTGAAAACTGATAGGGTATCTCGGTCGAGTGGTCCATTCTATAAGGGTTACTTCAAGCGATTTAAGATCGTAAGCTCACATACTTATGGAACCCTAGGAGAACATGTGCCATGCAGTGGAAGTGCAGTACAGATTTCTTTGCTGATCATCATCATCTCAGTTTTCAAGGATTTATTTTTGTCATTGTTCAGGCAATTTATCTGCCAGTCACTTATTACTTGCACAGTTGCTCACTGTAAATTCAAGTTTGCTCAAAGTCTGTAATAAAATCACCACTTTTACTCCGTTTATGTGTTTGTATTGGCTCAGCTGATTCACTGTTCCATTTTGTTGTTGATGTTTGATGTTTGTTGGATGACACGCTGCATTTTTGTGTCGCCTGCATAGCATGGCAGACACTTAGGGATCACTTTGTTTGTTGTCCATTGTCATTGGCGGTCACACCTTTAACCTGCAACCTAACCTTAGCCATAACTTGAACAGTATTTAACCTATGTTCATGAAACTTCACACACATATTCATCTTAACCCAAGGAATGTTTTTACACATGTCCAATAATTCTGACTTTCATTTTGGCAGCCTTATGCCCGCTTCCAAAAAAATTCGGCATGCAACCTAACCAAGCTCATAACTGGCCATAACTTAAGAAGTATCTGATATATATTCAGAAACTTCGCACACATATTCATCTTATCACACAGGTAACGGCCAAAATATTGACCTATGGTCATGAAAAATGATACCTTTCTTCCTTATTTATCCAATGCACATTTTTATGCCCCTTTTCATAATCTTCAACACCTTAATTCATGAAGGATTGCACTTTATAGTTAGATTGTACTTGCTGAAATAAGCACATGGCAAGCAACACACTTGTTCCATGGAAAACGCTTCTATTTCATTTAATTCCGCCAGTTCTGTAATGTGATATTTTGTAGCGTCACTATCTTCTTTTTTTCCCTAATAGTTCCATCTGTGTTAAGGCCCCAGTTTTCAGAATGATCAATCTTTTATTGAAATAAATGTTTTTGCCAAGTAATAGCCTTCATCGATAAACGGATGTGCTGGTTGGTAGATCTGTTTTCTTAAGGTCCAGCAAGAAGACATGATTTAACACCGCTTGAACAACAGGAGTTACCTTTTCAACCTTTACTTTGAAGTCCAGCAAGTTCTGTAACACAAAGTCATATGTTGTCGGCAAAAAATCATCCACATTTTTTGTGGTATGTCGTTCTTTCAGTACTTCTAGTAGTTCTTGATTGAACTTAACATCTGTATTTCCTTTTTTACAACAAGTTTTTTCTGTTCAACTATCTTTTCATTACTATGTCTGATTTTAGTTGTTCTCTTAAGGCTTCCTTAAAGTATGTTTCTTTTACCTTGTAACCTTGTAACAACCACTGATTGCCACTGAAAGGCTTCCAAGGTAGCCAAGTTCTTTGGGGAGTTATGGAAATCCTTGTAAATAGAGTTTAGAATCTCATAAAATTTAACCAGGTAAGGGATGCAATCTGTACCACTGTAACAGCTCAGTGCCAAGCGGTGGACAATGCAGAGTGGGTTGCCAGGACCCCAGGCATTAATTTCTTAAGTTTGCTAACGACCCTATATTTGAGACATACTTTAACAGCAGCCCCATCTATACTAACGTTGCAAAGCTTAGGCATTTCTATTCCCTTATGCCCTAACATCTCGATAACTTTTCTATATATACAGTCAAACCTGGTTCAAGAGATTGCTTGTGGGAAAAAACCAAAAGTGGTCTCTTAATACAGTTGGACTCATTTTACAGGTTCTAACATTGTTCAAATTTTTATATGTTAAGTGAAACATGTGACCTTTACATTTTAGGTATCTTGTATTATTTCATATAAATAATAAATACTTTTATAAGAAAGACAACTTTATTTAAGTGTATATGAAGATTCAGTGTATGAAATAGATTATCAAACACAGCACAAACAATTATTGACATTATCACTAGTAGCCAGTAGATCACAGAGTATCACACAGATTATAGCACAGATATTAGCAATTGAAAACAGGTTGTCGTTCTGCATTTAACTTGTGTAAAGCATTCTTTGCCATTGTATTTAAGAAAACTTTTAATATTACTTTGGATGAATGTGTTAGCATGTTCTTAATTATCGATAACACCTTTCATGAATTACACATTATCACATGACTAACATTCACTTCTTAAAGAACTGATTGATTGCGGTCTGCTTAGTGGTAATATCTGTACATGAATAATACATCGGATCGTGCAGTTCCATACTGTTGATACCAGTTGTTGTAGATTAGAAGCCAGATATAAACCATCGGTTTCTTAGGCCCTTTTTGATATTTGTTTTCCCAGTCTGTTAAGTGACTTCCGGTTCCTTATTGTTTTTTTAGTCTGAACTTATAAGGATGATTTCACACCCGAACACCAGAACAGATTCAAGGACAATTTTATAACAGCCAAGGGCACTTCATTATCCTCACATTCACTATCCTCCACAAGGGCCCAATGACAGAAGCCCTAAATCCAGCCTTCTCAAAACATTCTGGATTGTATCAGCCTGAACTTCCTTAATCCAATAGATGGCATCAAGAACAGAGATGCTGTTATGAATTTCTGAACCACACTTATTCCTACTGTCCATTGCTGTTAGAACATGCTGACGCTGGCATTTGCGTCATTGTTTTAACTTTTCAAAGAAAAAAATAGACAAAGGTGTTGCTTTTCCAGCGGCGGCAGCAAAGGCGTCAACATTCAAGTTTTGCGTTTAGGTCATTTTCTCGTAATATATTGACACTAGATCTTTCAAACTTCGCTTATAGTTGTATTTTGGGTGGTACATCGCAACGTGACAAAGCAAATGTGGAAGTGACCTTGACCCTCCAATCAAAGGGCAGAATAATTTTTACCTTCAACTTTTGCATTTAGGTCACTTCTTTACAAACTGTATGCACTCAACCTTTCAAACTTTGCTTATAGCTGTATCTTGAGCGGTACATTGCAATGTGACAACGCAAATATGGATGTGACCTAGACCCTCCAAGCAAGGGGCAGATAACTTAATAATTTTTACTTTCAACAATTGCGTTTAGGTCACTTTCTCACAAAATTTATGCATAAGACCATTCAAACTTCGCTTATAGTTGTTTCTTGGGTAGTACATCACAATGTTTCCAAAAGGACATGTGGATGTGACCTTCACCCTCCAAGCAAAGGGCAGATAACTTTAATTGTTACATTTACATCACTTTCTTGGAACTATAATTATGCACTAGATGCTTTAAACCTGGTTTAATCTTTGGAAGACAAAACATTCTATTTTGACATAGTTTTGTCTTGGGTAGTGCATCTTTTTGAATGCATGGATTTCATCTATGACCTTGACCTTCTTTTTGGATCTGATGATTTCTTTTTTTGATTTTTTATATTTTATTGTTTTTAAACAAATGCACTTAAATGTCATCTCAGCAAACTGTAAACTTCATTGGTTTTAATTATTAAAATGTTTACAAACTTTCATTTAAGCAGCATTGATCTTTTGTTTTTAAGTCTGGTCCTCGTTAGGCGAGACCTGTGAATCCGCGGATTTCTTTTTTTAACTACATTGTTTGAATAATGCTCTGGTCCATGGGTTGTAACAAAGAGGTTGTGTTTTGTGAGAGGAAAGTTTCACATTGCTTAGTGCCACAGTGGTGTGACTAGGAGTATTATCCAGGAACAGGCAAATATGACGGTTCTGTCTTCCCATTTGTCCGTCTACTTTCTTTACCCTCTATATCCACACTTACTTGTTGATGCGATAAATCAGTGGTAAGCGTCCAGATTTAACATTGCTGAATTTCCGATTACTAACGGCTAAATAATTTCCACTGTCTTGCACAAAGTCTTTTTCGTAGTGTCCCGGAAGAAAAGCACTGTAATTAGAATATATTGAGCAAACAAAAATGAGCAAACACAAATATTTCAAACTTATTATTGGATTTAGCCGTTTACTGCTGTCCATTATTTCACTAATAAATACCACATCATTTCATTTCTCAATACTATTTTCAAGTTGTATACCTGTTTACAGAGCATTGAGTGGTGAGACTATGGTTATTGCCAGATTCTGCTTGGCTGTACAATACACATTCCTTATGTTGGAGATCACAGCATACTCACTTTGGCTCATGGCTGCTTGTCGAGCTGTTTCCATGTCAGTGTATGTTTTGTGGCTGCTGCAACATGATCTGAAAAGAGAAATAAAAAATGGCTTGCACCCGGTCAACCTAAACTCTAATTTGTAATTACTGAATACTTATTAGATTCGAATCCCACTGGAGCTTGACATGTTAGTGAGAAAGTGTTGATTCTTACAGATTGCGGGAAGTATACAGTACTGGCTCTACCCAGGAATAAGTGGCTGGTCTGCTTACCTGACTGTCCTACATAGCCTAAAAATTTAGATCAAACAAAATATCTAAATATAGTTTCAAAATTACTTATCTATTCTTTAATTAGGAACTTCGATGCCCAAATTTTCTGGAGCATGAAGCCTTGCGCGAATCAATTAATGCAAACACATAGCAATATTTGCACATTTTTAGCTCAACAGCTATCCTACTCACCATGGCATTGGCGTCGGCGTCCCCAGCTTCACCTTAAAGTTTTTGTGCAATAGATACTACTGAAGCTATTGAATTAAAACTTTATACTTATGTTTCCCATCAAATTCTGTACCTTATTCAACAATCCCCATAACTCTTCCTTGCATTTTGTCATAAGTTATGGCCCTTTGATTGTCATGTCTTTACCTTAAAGTTTTTGTGCAATAGATTTTTAACTTCAAAACTACTGAAGCTATTGCATTAAAACGTTATACTAATGTTTCCCATCAAATTCTGCACCTTATCCAACAATCCCCATAACTCTTCCTTTCAATTTGACAAAAGTTATGGCCCTTTGATTGTCTTGTTTTTATCTTAAATCTTTTGTGCAATACCTTATCCAACAGTCCCAACAACTCTTCCATTCATTTTGACAAAATTATGGCCCCTGAATTGGTAAAAAATGTCCTTTTACATAGAAGTATATGTGAAAAACACTTCAAAAATCTTCTTCTCCGAAACAAAAACAGCTGCAGCTTAGATATTTTGTCTAGAAACTTTTGTGAGAACTTATGTCTTGTATTTAAGTGTCATACATAAATATTTACTATTTTAATCTGTAGCATCAACCAATGCTAGCTCCCAAACACAAAACTTAAATACACACATTTCTTAGTACACATTGTCACGCACGTTGCCACGGTCAGGACCCTGAATATGGTGCTTTCATGTGTATTGAGCAGATTCTTGATTGTGGTTGTAAACGTGTACTGTATATGTTGCAGAAACCGGGTTAGATCACGCTTCCATTACACTAATATAGATAAAGGATAGAGATGAGTACAAGATATAGTATGTATATAGTAAATACATATTTACTAATCTTGAGAAGGTTTTACAGGCAAAAAATAATATACAATTATTATACATCAATTTTTTGTTTGCATGCCCGATTGTCTTATATATATCGCAAAGATGTATTTTGGTGTCATCTGCGTGTACCTACTGTAAGTGGATTTTAAGACCGACTTTATAAAATATTTTTTCTAATTTTTGTCGAACACGAGGGTTGATCAAAAGGTTTTGAGACTGGCCTTACAGTGATTTTTTTTTGTTATTTTTACGGCCGAATATCGGCACTTTCCCCTAGCAAAAATCAACTATCCCAAAAAACCGTCATATTTTCCCAATCCAAAGTCATATTTTCCTAATCAAAAGGTTCAATAAAAATACTAAATTTACACTAAGTATTGGTAAAAGAGCTTCCGTAAGCGTATTACATTTTAATTTTCGCGAAAACCGATATTGTCGTACTATCAGGTTGGGGTAAAAGCCGTACTGCACCTTGATAAAAATAATCAAGAGCTGAAAGCTAGTTCATTATCTAGAACATTCGACGCTTTTACCCCAACCTTGTAGTCGCGCGCAGGTACCAACTATCCAATGGACGAGACGCATTTATGTTTTGTCACCAGAATCAATCGAACGCTTTATCGTAGCGTAGTATTTATACAATATGATTACGAAAGGTGTTCTTTAACCAAGATTTGCTCCGATATCCACAATCAACATGTCGCATAATTCAAAATATTACGTATAAAAGGTTAAAAATAACGACGCAAAGGGCTTACAGAGCAATGCTCGCATTAGCTCTGTGTTTAAAAAGCTGAATCAGATCACGGGTGATGACGAACAGACTTCGTCAGAAATTTCTGTAGTTTATACTGAAAGTGAAATTACCCCACCTACCCAGTCTGACCTACCCAATCTTCGAGCGTGATGAGTGAATCTCTTGTCGAGTGTCCTACTACTACGAGTTCAACTGAATCGTGTGTTCCTCCTGGGCCATCTTTTCTAAAGTCAAAGGGGTATGAAGAGAATATGCCACATGGATAAGGACCTCAAAGAGGCAGACATGGAAGTGCTTGTGAACATGTTTAAATGACAAAAAAAAACACTGTCTTTTTAAAAGATTAAATTACAGTAGTAAAAACATGTTCTGAGCAATAAAACCTTCAAAGTTTTTTGTTTTGTATCTACACCATACTGATTATTGAATTTAGAAATTTTCCCAATTTAATAAAAATGCTGCTAAATTTTCCCAATTGAAAAGGTAGAGAGGTACCTTTGAAAAATGGTAAAAAAATCACTGCCTTATAACTTCTTATTTACACGTTAATCACACAGTTTAAAACAAAAATACTATGAATTTAGACTGTTCATGGACAACTTCGTTGACATATTATGAAAACTTTCAAAATTATGTGTTTTTTTTATGAACCCCACCTACTGCAATCTGCTACATCCCAATACATGTGAAATATTTAAACCACCAGTGCAGTAGGCCATGTATTTATAGAAATGATGTAAAATTGTCCTGTAATGCTACGTTCCCACTATCACGATTCGCGGCACGATTGAAATCGTGGTCTTAATCGTGGACTAATCGTGGTGATTCTATCAGATCTTATCAGATCTTGGTTTAAACGATATTTATTTCACAATGTTCACATATATTATATACACATTATAATAGTAAGGATCTGAAAACAAGCTTATCAAAGCTTATATAAATTCATCTCCTTTCAGAGAAGTCACATTTTGATATGGCTAAGTAACATAAATATTTTAATCATGAAAAGTAAGAAAATAAAGCAGAATAGATATTCAAGGATAAAGAATCAGAATGGTAGCTGAGTACGTGTAGCTGAGCACAAAAATGAGAACGTTAAGGAGCTACATATTCTGCTATTTTAAGAAAGTTATGAGGAAAACGAGGAGAAAATAAATGGTAAGAAAAAGAGAACAAGAAAAACTCATGTAAATAAATGCACATACAATCAACACCGGTGTACCCCAACAGCCCCCGCTGCACTGACTGGCCTCTTATTTTAGAATTAGGATGCAAATCTGCGGGTGGAAATTATATAGTTCTGTACACTCTTAAATAAATCGGCGTTTAATTGATAAGAAAGTTCTAAAGAACCAAAAAGGAGATTGTGCTGAGACCGTGGACATGGTAAGTTTGATAGGTGTGTTCGTCTTTGTTCCGCGAAGTTTGGACATACTAGTAGGAAATGATTTGTTGTTTCTGGCGTGCCACATGTACATAAAGGACTGTCTATTATTGATTTCTTAAAAAGATGTTCATTAAGCGCGCTGCATTCTAATCTAAGTCGTGTATGTAGGATTTGAGCTTTTCTGTCTCCAGTGAGAAAATAAGAAGGTGGTTTGTCCTTAAGACAGGTTTTAAAGCTGATTAGTGTTTCACAGTCTCTTACACTTTGGGGCAATTCATTCCAGTCACGGATAACAGAAGGTAAGAATGAGTCTCTATAGAGACTCGTTCGTGCGTGCATGATTTGCGTATTCTGACTATTTTCTGACTATTTCTTAAATTATAAGTTGAACGATCATTGACGTCGAGGGGAACAAGTTCTGACAGGAAGTTTGGGGTAAGATTATTTTTCATTTTGTATAATAGAATAAGTTTGTGTTTTTTGCATCGAGTATCAAGAGTTTCCCATTTTGTTTCGTCATACAATTTAGCTATACTACACAGTTTTGTCGTGCCAGTAACGATTCGTGCTGCTTCGATTTGAATGGCTTCAATGGAATTACGTTGTTCTTGGGTGCAGTTGCACCAGACAACATCACCATATTCTAATAACGGTCTTATGAAGGAAATGTATATGTGTTCTAATGTTTTGCGATTAAGAATGAATTTCAGGCTTCGAAGAATACCAATACGTTGCCACGTTCGGTTAGTGATAGATGCAATATGATCTTGCCATTTGCCGTCGTAGGATATTGTTACGCCTAAGTGTTTATGTTGTTTGACATCCTGTATATTAACATTGTTCATAAGTAGAGTAGGATGTGCTGGACGGAAAATTTTCCAAGAAATTGTGAGAGATTTTGTTTTGGAAGGGTTAAAATCCACCAACCATTGCTTGGACCAGGAATTGATTTTATCTAGGTCATTGTTTAAGGTGATCGCTGCTACAGTAGGGTTGTCAACAATCAAGTGTAAACTGGTGTCATCAGCAAATAGACTTATGTTAGAGTCGATTTCAGTAACAATATCGTTGATGTAAATCAAGAAGAGTATCGGACCTAAAATAGACCCTTGCGGAACACCGGCTGTGGTTTTCTTCCAATTTGATGTTACATTGTTAAGAACGACGCGTTGCTGTCTGTTAGATAAGTATGAAGAGAACCAATCAAGAAATGTTCCAGTTACGCCGATTGCTTTAAGTTTGAATAGTAGGCCTTCATGCCAAACTCGATCAAAGGCTTTGGATATGTCGCAAAATACTACTCGGATTTCTTTTCCTTCGTCTAGAGCTTTACAGATTGCGTTGTAGAGATATGTAAGTTGGTTTATAGTAGAATCACCTGGGATAAATCCAGATTGGGCAGAGGTTAGTATGCTGTGTCTGGATAAAAAGTTAAATAAATACTTGAACACACATCTACCCATAGTTTTACTTATACAGCTTAATAGTGAAATAGGTCGATAGTTACTTGGGTTAGAGGGGTCGGCTTTTTTGAATATAGGAGTTACATTTGCATGTTTCCATGGGGATAGGTAGTAAGAGTTCTGCAATGACATATTAAAATACTTCGACAGCGGGATTGAGAGTTCGATAGAGCCTTCTTTGAGTAGTCTGGGGCTGATTAAATCAGGCCCAGAAGCTTTTGACACGTCTAGTTTTCTGAGAATGTCCAAAACGTCCTGGGGTGTAATCGTTATTTCAGATAAATAGTTTTGAACTGGGTTTGTAATTGGTGGTAATTGTGTATTATTGTCGTCAACAGAGGATTGGCTACAGAAAAAGTTGTTTAATAGGTCTGCTTTTTCACAGTCAACGGTAGCTTCGATATTATTGTGGAATAACGTAGGAATTTTATGTGTGGTCTGATTATTGTTTATTATTTGTTTAGCTAGTTTAAACCAATTTTTGCTGTTTGTTTGCGAACTGTTAAGTTTATCGGTTAATGCGTTGTAATAATCGGCTTTAGCTTTTCGAATGGCTTTGGTTACTTTGTTTCTCTTTTTTTTGAAATCGCTCCAGTGGGAATCGGAGTTTGACTTTTTTGCACGTTTGTGAAGACGCTTTCTTTGTCTTATAAGTTTGCGTACGCTGCTATATAGCCAGGGGATTTCACAAGGACGGATAGTGACGATCTTGCTAGGTATAGTACTGTTCGCTGCTTCTAAAATGATGTTACTAAGAGATCTTGAGGTCAGTCAAGGCAATCGTGTTAATCGTAGAAAATTTTTGAACAGTTCAAAAAATTTCTACGGAATTTTTTTGAACAGTTCACAATTTTCTACGATCAACACGATCAATTGTCAATCGGGATCATCGTATCAGATCGTATTGCATCGTAACAAAGCGCGACAGATCGCATCTAATCGTGCTTCCAAATCGTGGTGATCAGGATCGATCTTAGACAAGACAAACACCACGCTCTGTTGAGATGTGTTGCGATCTCCCACGTTCTGTCACGATCTGTTACGCTCTGTCGGGTCCCATTGCTCAAGACCTGACACGAATGACTCACGAACAGATAGGAGTTGATACGAGAAGATGCGAGTAAATGCGAGTAGATGTAAATGCGAGTAGATACGAGTAGTTACGTTTTTACACGAACGCTCACGATCTGTTACGAGTTCTCGTGCCCATATATATACCGGACAAGATTTAATGCGTCTCATTCAGCGATCTACTCTTGAAAAGAGCACATCTTAGTAACCTGCCTTTGCTAGTAATTTTTAGAGCCTTTGAGAGATGCCACCCAAGGGTACCAGAGGCAAGAAGGGAAAGGGCAAGGCTGTCCCACCCCCGGAGCCTGAACCAGTCCAGCCAGAGCCGGCACCAGAGGAGACAGATGAGAGCTACCCCTCCGAGAAAGCAAAGAGAAAAAAAACAGTCACTGCCTTCCCTGAACAGCAAAAGGAGGAAATCATTGAGTTCCTCATGAGAAATGAGGTCCTGTACAGCAAACGCCTTTCGGGGTTCAAGGATGTTACCCAGAAGGAGGATCTCTGGGCTGCACAGGCTGCCAAGATGAATAGTACTGTAGAGCAGCTGAAAATATGGTACGCAAGCATGAGGACCATGATGGGCCGGCTGAAGAAACGTGCCAAGAAGAGTGGGTCAAGAGGAAATGCAATTACTGACATGAACAGCACAGAGAAGTGGGTATGGGAAAAGTTCTCTTTTTTGATCCCTCACATTGAGACGGTGGATGCCAGAAATGTGGCCTCCTTTGGCAGCAGCAGCAGCAAGTACCAGTGGCACTGAACTCACACCTTCCACCAACAAAAACTCAGTAGTTGCCTCTACCACCAGCAGGGTTCCAACACCAACACTCCCAGCAGCCTCACCACCAGCCTCCCAGACAGCCTCCCAGCCAGGGTCGGTCGGCTCCAGACGGGGCAGTGAGGATAGGATGACCTCTGGAGAACTGAGTAAGTATTATCTCCCCTAATAACAATTGCAGTTTCATTTAATTTCACATTAAGATATTCTTGGAGAAATAATTACTAGAAATAATAACATTTCTAAAAAAGAAAAGGCTTCCTCTTTGGTGTAGCAGGAGGGTCAAAAAGATTATATTTAGTGGGACTTAAAATATTTTTAGTCGGACTAAAATTTTTTAGTGGGACTAGAAATAATTTAAGTGGGACTAAAATAATTTTTAGTCCCACTAAATATAATTTAATCCCACTAAAAATAATCTTTTTGGCCATCCCGGTAACCATATCCCTCGTTTTTTCTCTTTCAGAAGAACTGCTGGTTGAATTCATGTCCAGAAGTACTGCTGCGTCTGGCAGCTCCTACTTTGGAAAGTATGTGGAGGAGATCCTGTCCAAGTTGCCTGGGGAGATCAGGAGGGATGCTGAGGCGAACATCATGCAGGAGCTACACAGGGCTCAACGGGCAGCTGAGCATAGCCAGACGCAGCCACCACCAAGCCAAGACCAGCAGGCCCCCATCCAGTTCCAGCAGCAGTTCCAGTAGGCCATGTGGCAGCCTCAACCCTCCCAGTGGCCACCTCGCCCTATGGGACCTCAACCCAGTATCTGGGCTAGTCAGGACTGCAGACTCCCCACGCTCCCGATGACCAGCCCACAAACCAATAAGCCTCAGCCAGGACCCTCCTTCGTCAGCCTGCTGGGACCCAGTACACCAGATGCCAGCAGTTTCAACCTCTCCTCGCAGCTCAACACCCCTGATCCACTTGCTAAGGATGATGACACGGACCTGTACCAGGCACAGGAAGACCCCCTGGATGACCAGTAGAGATTCCTTGTGGTAGAAGTCCCCCAAGAAACAGACACTCCTTAATGGCCATCTTTAAGGCCACTCACTTCCTCTCAATAGAACAATATTTTATGATAACAAAAAATAAAAGAAATAGAAAATAAAAAATAAAATAAAACGAAAGTCGTTAACTTACTTGTCTGCATGAATATTTATTTGATGTTACACTGAATGGTATATGTAATTTGAATGAAATGCAATTGACTATTTACCCTTTTATGCCTGATAGAACCTTCTGTTTTAATAGGATTTATAATATTTGGATGGTTCATTAGACATTATAAGGGGGTGAAGGTCAGAAAGGTCAACTATTTTTTATTGCTTAAGGACAGACAGTGGAAATTCTGATGAGATGCCACTTTCTGCGACATTCCATCTGGATCTGCGCTGACTGTCATAGTCCCTTTTTGAGGACGCTACCTGAGCATAAATGGGTTAAAGCTGGTTGATCGTCCGGATTTCTTGAAAATAATTGATTGAATGGAGTTTTCATTATTTCAGTTATATCGCGGCGAAGTTCACTTATTCATGCGCTTCATGGGATTCACCATTACTAGTTCTTGAAAATGAGGAGGAGGGGGATGGGGTACCATGTTATTTGATATTTGACATGTCACCTATATATAACCCTTTACTCCATAGATACTCATTTCAACACATCAATAAAAAAGAAATTTGAAAACTTTGTGACAAAAGGAGAATTTGCCCATATCTACCCTGTCACACGATTCAACCACAATTTAGGCAAGTTTTGAATTGTCTTATGCATAGGTCTTTGATTTGGGAAAGTCCATTTCCTCCGGTTTTTAGCTCTACTGATCAGAGATCAGCAGAGCTTATGCCGTGGTGCGGCGTCCGTCGTCCGTCCGTCCGTCCGTCTGTCCGTCTGTCTGTCCGTAAACTTTTATTTGTAGCGACTTCACAGCTGAAACTACTGGATGGATATTCATGAAACTTTACAGAAATGTTGCCCATAAAGTCTAGTTGATCCTAGCAAAAATTCATGTTGATGTGAAATCCAAGATGGCCGCCAAAGCTAAAAATAGAGTTTTTAAAATACAAGTTTGTAGCGACTTCTTCTTGAAAACTATAAGTGATATTGATATGGGACTTTTTCTAAAATGATCAGCATGACATGATGTTGATCCTAGTCAAAAATCGTTTTGATTCAACGTTAAACATGGCTGCCAGCGGCCATCTTTGTTTACATAGAGTTATATAGTAAAAACTTGTAGCGACTACTTCTCTGAAACTACTTGGCGGATTGTCATGAAACTTTACAGGAATGTTGCTCTTGATGTCTAATTGATCCTAGAAAAATTTCAGGTCGGCCGGAAATTCAAGATGGCCGTCACAGCTAAAAATAGATTTTTAAAAAATAAGTTTGTAGCGACTACTTCTTGAAAACTATAAGTGATATTGATATGGGACTTTTTCTAAAATGATCAGCATGACATGATGTTGATCCTAGTCAAAAATTGTTTTGATTCAACGTTAAACATGGCTGCCAGCGGCCATCTTTGTTTACATAGAGTTATATAGTAAAAACTTGTAGCGACTACTCCTCTGAAACTACTTGGCGGATTGTCATGAAACTTTACAGGAATGTTGCTCTTGATGTCTTATTGATCCTAGAAAAATTTCAGGTCGGCCAGAAATTCAAGATGGCCGTCACAGCTAAAAATAGATTTTTAAAAAATAAGTTTGTAGCGACTACTTCTTGAAAACTATAAGTGATATTGATATGGGACTTTTTCTAAAATGATCAGCATGACATGATGTAGATCCTTGTGGAAAATTATTTTGATTCTACGTTAAACATGGCTGCCAGTGGCCATCTTTGGTTACATAGAGTTATATAGTAAAAACTTGTAGCGACTACTTGACTGAAACTACTTGACGGATGTTCATGAAACTTCACAGGAATGTTGCTCTTGATGTCTAGTTGATCCTAGAAAAATTTCAGGTCGGCCGGAAATTCAAGATGGCCGCCACAGCTAAAAATAGATTTAAAATAAATAAGTTTGTAGCGACTACTTCTTCAAAACAATAAGAGATATTGATATGGGACTTTTTCTAAAATGATCAGTATGACATGATGTTGGTCCTTGTCGAAAATCGTTTTGATTTGACCTTAAACATGGCTGCTTTGTTTACATAGAGTTATATAATGAAAACTTGTAGCGACTACTTCTTTGAAACTACCTGACGGATTTTCATGAAACTTCACAGGAATGTTGCTCTTAATGTCTTATTGATCTTAGCAAAATTTCAGGTCGGCCGGAAATTCAAGATGGCCGCCACGGTTAAAAATAGATTTTCAAAAAAAAGTCTGTAGGAACTACTTCCTGAAATCAAAATCAATCAGTAGAGCTTCAAGGTCATTGACCTCTTGTTTTTTTTCAGAAACAAAATTCAAAATGTCAAATATCATCCTCTCCACCTACCGCGTCATGCAGCCTGGCCATCCTGTTCTGCCATGCGACCGCACCTTGTGGTGAGTTGTAAAAGGCCTTCAGGAGTTCCCTCTGATGCTTCGCCTCTGCTCTAGCTGAGTTGCTAGGTGCAGGAGGTTGATCCACATCTAGGCAGTCCACTTGGTCCCTCCATGCCCCTGGGATGACATTGTGGTTTTCATCCTCATGGTCCGCCTCTTGTGCTGCAATGCCTGGATGCCTCAGCCTCAGTAGGTTGTGCAGAACCACTGCCGCCTCCACTATATCCTTCACAGTATTTGGCTTCTGCTCTAGAGTCCTGAGAAGACACCTGAATCTATTGGCCAGGATCCCAAAGGCATTTTCCACCACTCTCCTCCCCCTTGAGAGTCTGTAGTTGAAAATCCTCTCCTCCCTGGACATCCCTCTTCTGCCGTATGGCTTCATGAGGTAGTTCCTGAGTGCGAATGCGTCATCCCATAGGATGAAGAAGGGCATGTCTTGATGGTCATCAGGGCTTGCAGTCAGAGGGCAGCGTGGGGGGAGTCCTAGGGCCTCCTCTTCAAGGCCGCTGAACAGCTCCGAGTCGCCAAATATCTGAGCATCTGACATGTGTCCTTTTCCACCAAGCTCGATCCACACAAACTTGGAATCTGCATCCACCAGGGCCAGGAGTGGTATCGAAAAGAAGCCCTTGTAATTGTAGTACAGGCTGCCAGTGTGTGGTGGCTTCTTGATAGCAATGTGTTTGCCATCCAGGGCCCCAATGGCGTTGGGGATGTTCCATCTTTGCTCAAACTGGTTAGCTACGGCTCTCCAGGCTTCAGGGGTCACAGGTAGGCTGAACACTTCATCTTTGTACGCTTGCACAATTGCCTGGCACACTTCTGGAACCATCTCTGAGATGCTGGACACTCCACACCTAAAGGCATACGCAACGGACCGATAGTTGTCTCCAGTTGCGAAGTTCCTCAGTGTCACTGCCAGTTTCAGTCCAGGTGAGAGGGGTTGCCTGAAACTGGTGACTTCCCTCTAGATTGCTGGGGCCACCTTCTGCAAGACTTCATCGAAGAGCTGTGGCGTTAACCTTGTGTAATTTTGGAACGCTACTTGATCCTCCAGCCTCAAATGGGTGTCCAGGAGGCTGGAGAACTGACCAAGCTGTTGTCTCCTCTCCTCTATGAGCCATGGTCGCACCCAGAACTGCCTGACTACAGCTCTCCTGGCCCTTTGTGGTTGGGATTGTAGCTGGTCTATCTGCTGCTCGTCTTCTTCCTCTCTGGCGATAATGTAAGTATACAGTAATACTGCAAATGCCACGTTGTCATCATCCGCAACTCCTGCCATCATCAATGGTTGAGGGTTGTAGTGTTCACTCTGTAAAAGTTCAAGAAACAATGAAGTCCATGGTCAGTCGGGCTGTATATATACCCGTCGGGGTCCAGTCGTAGCTCAAATCGTGATCACCCTCGATCATGATCGTGAAAGACATCGCGACCACAATCGTATCCTATCGTAACGGAGCGCATCGGTTCGTGATGAACGTATCGGAACGTATCTGCACGTACCAGATCGTCCCAATTCGGGGAACCCGATCGTGATGATCGTGTCAGATCGAGACCCAATCGTGGACTCGATCGAAACAATCCTATCGGAACGTATGTGATCGTATCTGAACGGGAGATCAGACCGTGACAGATCGTGACACCTGAAATTGACAAATCGTGACCAGATCGCATCCGAGCGCAACAAATCGTATCAGAACGTATCGACTCGCATCACCTCGTATCCAAACCTGAAATTTCAGAGAAGTTCCACGATCAGCTACGAATGGCCTATCGTGGCGTTCGTAACGGATCGCATGACAGTGGGAACCAGACATAACCTAGTTACCAGGGCATCAATTATTGTTAACAGATAGTTTGGTCATAAAAAACTTAAAGACTCAAAGCTAGTTTTGGGAGCATAAATCATTACTTCTGATTCATATGGTGTAGTCTTGGTTTGCAGTTACATATTAACATCTGCTAGCAAAAACTAAACTCTTCTAAATTAATAAGTATGATGATTTCATTAACAAAAGGACACCGAGTCTTAGAATACAAGCATGTTCATAAAAGTAATATTTTGAAACCAAACTTGATAAACGGCAAAGTTATTTGCAGTTGTTTTTGTTAAATGACTATGGAAGGAGAAGTATTCAATTTTAACACAACTTCTAACAAGGGAATATTTTTTATTGTTTATGTTTCATTCTGTTTTATTCTAATATGATAATCGTAATTATGTACAAGAACCTGTAAACACACAATTAAGAAAGAATCAACATACAATTCGCCTATTCAAACCTACATGTGTAGACAAAGTATAATATATATTTAGCCTGATACTGAACACGCACACACTTGCACACTCATAAACCCGTTTGAATATCAGCAATAGTTGTTACGTCTTTCATTACCACATCAACACTTCTTCAAACTTTTAAAAGGTCACTATCCGGCACATTATGAAAGACATCAGTTACTTGTATTAATATGCTGCAGCAAGGAGAAACATCTCCAAATGATGAGTTGCACATTTTCTAGGTTTTGCAGCACGGTCTCGTCAGTCGTGGTTGCATGACTTGCATTCACCTTTGCTCTGCCCTCTTTTCTTTTCAGTCGCTCGTTTATTCGTGTGACCACCACCATCCATCCTGTAGCATTTCTTGTTTCAGGGTATTAAAAATTGATGTACCTTTGAACAAGCAACTTTCTTGCAGGATCGAAAGACTGCTTCCCTGCAACACTACTACTCCAACTTTACAGCAGACGCAGGTTATCCACACCAAACAATTCCAGAAATAGGTGAGGGAAAATGCTGTGCGTTGTTGACTTGTTTAATGGCCGCCATGGATGGACTGATGTCATATTCTTGAATGTCACTGATGTTGTTAAGTGTCATCTCGGGCACTTGCTACTCCTGCTGCTGTGTGCGCTAACACAACGCAGAGTCCAGCTTTCTCTCAATTCTTTCTGCTGCGACCTCTGTGTGTTAGGCGTTAAACGTCACCAGGGCTCTTTGCATCTCTTGGTTGGACTTTCTTAGGTCTTTCAGATGCTCGAAAATGACATTCAAAATGGCATTCACTTAACCATGTTCTCCTGGACTCTGCAAGTTTGTTGGCCGGACTGTCCGGAAACGGCATCACTGACCGTATACTGAGCTCAAACGTTGATGGCATTTTTGCTGGAGGCGCAATGACTGGTGCAAGTGCAGACTTTCCTTCCACCAGTGCACCTGTGGTATTGCCGTCCGATATCGTCTTTCGGTGGCAGGAAATCCTCGCTCATGTCTACCGGGGGCGACTGGGCAGCTTTGGTCTGGTCTGCTGGCATCGTGACACGTGATGACTGTTCTTCCGGTGTTGGGTTCATGAACAGAGCATCTAGGCTGTGCTACTGTGAAATTCCCCCTTATCATCAAAAAACAACAAAGCTAACTTTCCCTTGAGTTGAACAGCCCCTTGCTTCAAATACTTCAGTTGCGCCTGACAGTAATGATCATCTGGATGACCTAATCTGAGTTGCCGTCTTTGAATTTTATACTGCACCTGTATTTTTGAAGTGAATGTGAGGGCAGTGTGCGAGTATTGGTTCCTTGTAGCAAATTGCAGACGGACCAAACTCTTGGATGGTATTGGAGTTTCCTCTGGGCATTTGACGGCAGCTTGTTTCATTAAGTCTTCGAGTGATATAAATTGCAACAAATGTGCTGTATTATGCCGATGGTCATCTGCAGCTGTGATCTGTTCAACAAGGCCTGTGAGTACCTCAAACAGTGTCATAGGTACCGCTTGAACGACCAGGATTTAGGTGTCTTAAGTTCGTCAGAAGACCAGGACTTCCAAGAAAGATCATTATCAGCATTTTCTGCGTATCTGGGTGAGCTGCTGCAGTTGCATATACTGTTATCTCCTTATAGATCATATCTACAACTGATGGCTGAATGCTAACAACATTTGACAAAAAACGTTTAAACAAAGACCTTTATGTCTTTGTGTGGAACTCCCTAAGAGAGCATCTCATTTCTTGCAAAAAATCTGCACCCTGAGTGAGTATTTGAGTTTCGGACCTGTTTTGTGGGACTTTGACTAAGCATAATGTATTTATACATGATCCACCTGGCTGATAGCAGATGATATCTACCGGTACCGATAACTGAAGTTGCTGTATAAAACGGTACCGCTGATCATTTCTTTCAAGCGAATTTGCAATATGAACTGATTCATCAAATATAACAGGGTTTAACAAGCCTACAGCTTTGACAGCTTGGTCTAACAGTAAGTATTTATCTTTGACAGTACCAGATTTATTTGCGAGCCTGTGCTCAACAGTGTCATCAACACCAAAGGTTCGAACTGGATGTTCAAGCTGCTGATTTGCTTTTTGGCTGCTTAATTTCAATACATGCTGTGCCATGCAACGCTACAGTTCATAATAGGCTTTAAAAGTAGGCTATAAAGAGCTTGGCCATGACTGTTAAGTTCATTGCTTGACATTAGAAGGTTTTTAATTTTTTTAATTTTTAGCTCTACTGGCCAATGGCCAGCAGAGCTTATGGGATGGTGTGTTGTCCGTCGTCCGTCGTCCGTCCGTCCGTTAACTTTTCTTCAAACGACTTCTCCTCAGAAACCGCTTGGCTAATTTTGGCCAAACTTCACATGGATGATCCTTAGATGAATGCTTTTTAGATTTGTTAAAATTAGGTCAGCGCTACATCCATGATGGCTGCCATTACCATATATGGTCAAAACCTTAAAAAATCATCTTCTCCAGAACCGCTGAACAGATTTCAACAGTTTTTCTTTTAAAATGATCGCCAACGCCTATACTATCAAGTTTGTTCAAATAAAATCCCGGGGTCAAAAATGGTTGTGCCCCGGGGGTCCAAAGTTTGTATTTTGAGGTTTTGCATGTTTTTCATATAGACATATAGGAAAAAACTTTAAAAAATCTTTTTCTCTGAAACCACAAGGCACAGAGCTCTCATGTATTACATGTAGCATCAGCTTATGGTCCTCTACTCAGTTTGTTCAAATGGTGACCCTGGGGTCAAATTTGTCCCCGCCCCGGGGGTCACAGTTTTACATAGACTTATATAGGACTTTTTTTTAAAAAATCTTCTTCTCGGAAACTACAAGAGCCAGAGGTTTGATATTTTGCATTTACTATAAGCTTATGGTCCTTTACCAAGTTTGTTCAAATGGTGACCCTCGGGTCACATTTGGCCCCGCCCCAAGGGTCACATGTTTTACATGTATAGGGAAAAACTTAAAAAATCTTCTTCTCTTCACAGTGACAATCTCCTTGTTCTCTGTGAGTGCCAGTCATCTACCGCTCTGTTAAAATCAAAGTCATCCAGAGTTGGACCATCCATGCAGATTAAGAGAAGGCTGTTGAGGGCGTTGTTCGACAGGTTGCATCTGTGTGTTGTCTTTCACCTCTTCAGTGTGGAGAAACACCTCTCACAATCTAAATAGAAAAGTGTTTTTTATTGTACAGTTAATATAAAAAATATGTTAAAATGAATATTGTCATGATCTGTTAATAATGATATACATGCAGCTCCAAATAATTATTTAATAAAACAGTAATTGCTTTTAATAAATATTGTATCATTTTATAAAACTGTATCCTACCTGCTGTGGGAGTTGGAAGCAAGAGCCCTATTCCCTCATACCCACTAGACTCAGGCTCAGACTCATTTAAATCACAAACTCTTTTAACACTAAGAGTCCTCGTAACAAATTTATCCATAATTCAATTCACTATGAAATCAAATGCACTGAATGAATTGTATAAACACAATGTGAAGAAGACTGCATCAAGACCTGTTTATATTAAGTAAAATAACAATGGAATTGCTCATTATCTGAGACATAACTAATTGTTAAAAAGCAGACAGCCAATAAAACAATTCAATTACCTACCATAATTATTTCACTGTTCTGGTTACGCTCCAAAACACCGCTACACACAGTCCAGAAATCCAATATAGCCGCCCTTCGTTATGATCATCATTCTGTTAACACCAGCTTAATTGCATCCATTAAATCATTTATCCATAACTGGACCCAATTAATTCAAACACCATCATCTTTAATCTTATCTCCAACGTCTGCCGACTATCGAAACAATAAACAATATGCCACTAACTTTTAATCCAATTATGTACACATTCTGTGTGTATTTCACAGCTGTTGCAGCCACTGACACTTTATCGATCGATACATGAGTCGCTTGACTGCATACACAATTTATAGACGTGTAGTAAAGTGTTTATTGGGAAACTGAAGGGATAGCGCAGTAAGATCAAAGGATAGCGGCACAATTAAGGCATAGCGGGACATTACATTTTGGAATTAAGGCGTAGCGGGTGCGCTATGCTTAAATGGCCTGTGGAAAACCCTGCGTCCGTAAACTTTTTTGTAGCGACTACTCCTCTGAAACTACTCGACGGATTTCCATGAAACTTCACAGGAATGTTGCTCTTGATGTCTAAATGATCCTAGCAACATTTCAGGTTGGTCGGAAATTCAAGATGGCCGCCACAGCTAAAGATAAATTTTCAAAAAACAAGTTTGTAGCGACTACTTCTTGAAAACTATAAGTGATATTGATATGCGTCTTTTCTGAAAATGATCAGTATGACATGATGTTGATCCTTGTCGAAAATCATTTTGATTCAATGTTAAACATGGCTGCCAGTGGCCATCTTTGTTTACATAGAGTTATATAATGAAAACTTGTACCGACTACTCCTCTGAAACTACTTGATTGATTTTCATGAAACTTCACATGAATGTTGCTCTTGATGTCTAATTGATCTTAGCAAAATTTCAGGTCGGCCGGAAATTCAAGATGGCCGCCATGGCTAAAAATAGATTTTCAAAAAATAAGTTTGTAGGGACTACTTCTTGAAAACTATAAGAGATATTGATATGGGACTTTTTCTAAAATGATCAGCATGACATGATGGTTATCCGAGTCGAACATTATTTTGATTCAGTGTTAAACATGGCTGTCAGTGGCCATCTTTGTTTACATAGAGTTATATAATGAAAACTTGTAGCGACTACTCCTCTGAAACTACTTGACGGATGTTCATGAAATTCACAGGAATGTTGCTCTTGATGTCTAATTGATCCTAGCAAAATTTCAAGTCGGCCGGAAATTCAAGATGGCCGCAACGGCTAAAAATAGATTTTCAAAAAAAGGTTTGTAGCGACTACTTCCTGAAATCAAAATCAATCAGTAGAGCTTCAAGGTCATTGACCTCTTGGTTCATTTATTGTCACATTTGGGTTATTTCCCGTTCGTTCGTCTTTGATAACACTATCAGCAGAGGTCTGTGACTGATAATCATCCTCTCCGTCGGAATCATCCTCGAAAAATCGTCATATCGTGAACATTTTGACGAACGAGTTTCATTTTCATGTACCGGTGTCTCGTTTGATTTCGTCATCGCATTAAGTTTATTGTTTAGTGCAGACACCGTTGTTGCTATAGCCGATAACTGGGCATTTTGTCCCTGCCAAATTTCTTTCATTATTTTCATTTGTTGCGCCAACAAAGCGTGTATGTTGGAATTGTCATTTCCCGCTGGAGGCTGCCATGTTGTCCAAGACGAACTCTCGCCAGTAACGAGATTTGGGGGAGTTTACAATATTCCTCAGCGTTTGGTGACGTCACCGCTTCATACTTTGTTTATCTATCGATAACGATGACATTGTTTTCAGGGATGACTTGCGAGCCATTATTGCTAAAAAACACACCATTTGCACTATTTGTCTGTCCCCTTTGAACGATATCGTTCAGTTTTCTCCCATGTGGCGGAAATTGGCATGCATCCGCCATCACAAAGAAAAGATCCAGAACTTTCGCAGCGAACACGAATCAGTCTATAAAAGTTATAAACCGAAAACATCCGCCGTCAAAGACGAAGTAAAAACGTCAATAAAACACTTTGAAATATGATTCCAATAATTATATAGTCCTATATTTAAACTATGAAGTAAATTTCCAAATTAAATATCTCTAAATATCGAGCTCTGATTCTTCGTAAACGGTCAGTTTGGTTGCTGATTCACGTGACGGGTCCCGTGTTCATCTCATATAATTCCGATTGGCTGCTTTGCACAATAGAATTCAATGTAAAACAAACTGACTGAGCGATCTTTTTTTTTACACACTTAATTTGGTGACACTTACTGATAAGGCCAAACAAAATAATAGGTTTGTTTCCGGTTACCCGACCTACCCTAGAAATTCCCGCCGACCCTATGGTTTTTATTGCATTCCAATTTTTTTTTTTAAAAATTCAAGCCGACCCCCGTCCGTAATAGATTCCGGCAGGCACTTGATTGAGTTGATAGATATCAGGGTTCTCAATAGACGCGCACACACGTTTTGACACATGGAAATTCAATTTGACCCAATTCTGACGCAGCTAATTTAACACCTGTGCGTTTTTATGACGTGCGTGTATTTGCTTCCAAGCATCAATCCAATACTAATGTACCTATTTTCGATAGCCCAAACATCACAGTAATGAGCACGCGCTGCATAACAGTGATTGACACCTTGGCTGACGACCTTGATCGCCTCTCGACTAATCAAATTCGCTGCTGTCACAGCTTGTGGCACAGAGGCGAAAATAACATGTCTATAAATGGTGTCACTGTGTAATCTAATCGCTGCTATTGTGTTAATAATTTAATGATTATCTTTGAAGTTTATGATGCTTTTTGCGGGTGGAGACTATTATGACCTCATTGGATTAACTGTTTAATTGATTGCTACCGGCTTCTGATTGATTACCGGTTAATTAGACCGAACTGAAATAAAACAAATGCTAGCGGTGAAACAAGTGAAAAATATAAAAATCGGCAAAAATAAAATTGACTTTATTGTGTTTGTTGACGTTGTTTTTTATTTGTGTTTGTTGTTTGTTAATTTTGTTTTACGCACGTTTTAAAGAACAAAGAAATATAATTTTAATGAGGATAATTTAAATATTTATAAATCGGCAAAATGTACATAAACAGCGCGTATTTTAACCTGGGTTATCGTTCAGTCGAAACTTACCGGACATTACGCATTGTTATATTTTGTGTTGACATACTATTTTTGTGCTGTCGAGTAACGGACTTTATTAATTTATGTATGTTCAAAATTTATGTATGTTCAATACACAAATGGCGCAAAGAAGTATATTTTCATTTATGTCATCGCAGTCTACGAAACAGCCTGTGTGTTGGGGATGCACTGTCTGAGGTAGTCTCATTTATTTGATGTCTTCGGATGTCTTTTTTTTTTTTACATACGGACGTTTATAGATGCACCCTAGGTGCAGTCGTGCAGTCTGACTCCGAAGAAGCAGAAAATAAGATAGCTAGTGTTATAATATCACCAAGAACTTATATAATTTTAACAGATGTGGACCCTAACTTATTAAACAGCCTTTCATAACTTTGAATCTTTGACATAATGACACATTCAAATATTGTAAAATGGAATAGTAGTTTTTTAAGTTCAAATGCATGTCCTTGCACACCTTTCTTGCCAATAAAATATTTACAGAATTCACAAAAATTAAAGTTATTAAAGGATGTTTTATAAAACGGCGCTTCGATTTGTTTGATTTATATTTGACCTTTGACATTTCAATGTAATGTAATATACATAGTGATATAAAACATGTGTAATATACATAGTGATATAGAACACAAGACGAGGCAGGAATTGTCCGGCACCAGTTTCAGCACCATTTATTAAGGTTATACAAAATATGTCGCAAAGTAGGGGATATTAAAGAGTGTGAACTTGCTCTATATCACGAGGAGTTTTATCGTCAGACAAAAAAAAATTCCCTACCTACCCTACTAAATTGGCAATAAAAAGTAAAAAAAAAAAAAAAAAGATTTCACCTACCTACCCTATCTTTTTTTTCAATGTAACAGGAAACAAACCTATTATTTTATTTGGCCTAAGCGGTTAGTAGTAGCAGTAAGTCAGTGTTTTGAGTGCAATTAACATAATGATCAAACTTTTAGAATCAAGAATCAAGAACAAAGTTACTCGCCAAAAATAATGTATTAATGATATCATGTACATAGATAGATTCTTTATTTCCTCCAATGTACAGGAGAGCATATACATATAATTGTAACATATAATACAAATTCAAAATTTAACATTAGCGAACGTTAACATATATCTATATATATAATGGATCAAGACTATATACATACATCAATACATGTTGATTAAAGATTATTTTACAATTAGACTATAGATGAGTTCAGAATTTGAGATAAATAGTATTTATATGAATCATATTTTGCTATGTATAACCATATGCATGACTCTTGCCGAAACGAAACACAAGAAGACAAAATGGTGCAATATACTCATAACCTTATATATTAACATGTATCATATTTATGACTCTTGCCGAAACGAAACTCAAGATGTAAAAATGGTACAGTTTACTCAGCTTAAATTAGTTAAACATGTATCGTATTTATGACTCTTGCCGAAACGAAACTCAAGATGTAAAAAATGTTACAGTTTACTCAGCTTAAATTAGTTCATGCCTACTCTCATAATTAATAATATAGACTTATTAAAAATAGTAGAAACCACTATTGAAAATATTATTTCATTTTCTATAATAAAACACATAAAATCTAAAGTATTTATGTAGTAATGTATATCTACACAAAATAATTAAAGAATATTCCCAGCATTCAAAACGGAGTCGTAATATCGTCAGCTGCCTGCTGGCATTACTGAAAAAGACACTTAACCATTATGTATTTTAAATACACTTATAGTAATTAATTACACCTTCGTGACAATAAGCTGCATTACTATGTATAATTAAAAATAGTATAAACCATTTTTACAATAATAGCCAACATGTTATCAGTTTCAGATTCAATTGTCGAAAAGTGTTTGAATCCTGATAATAATATGCATATCTGATCTCGAGGACCTTTAAGAATAAACTCTTTGTATGACTTTAATCCAATATTTTGTATTAATGCATTCCACAGTTTTTGTCTCGCGGAGTCATTAACTGAACAGTAATGCATAATATGTAATAATAAGTTGTCTACTAACAAATTACACATTTTACACTTTTCAGAGCGACTAAAAGAGAATAGTTTTCCAAGTATTAATATTGCAGTATAGCAATGTTTCTTTAAATCAGGTCTTTCCCTGCTTAATTTCCAAATATCACTTGGTTCCAAATTGTTAAATAAACAATAGCATGGTATTTCATTTAACTTAAGGCCTACTCGTGAGAGCCTTTGGTTTGATTCCAGATCGCACACCTTAGTTTTCAAAATTTGTTTCAATGAGTACTTTGACGGAATATTCGACGCTGCTGCAAAACTCTCTAGTAAATAAAATATATTATATTTTTTAAGCAGTCTGTGTATATCTGGAATATAACCTAACACTTAGTTGTCATTATTCAAAAAACTCATCAACCTATTTATAAATATCTGCTTCGCGAGGTATTTATTTGGTAATCTACACAATTGACCAAAAAATTGTATTTTTTTAAAGTCAATTACGGTTTCAATTGGCAAAATTCCAAGAGCACTTAAAGCTATATCAGTGCTTGTATATGTAGGCAGCTTTTGGATATATTTGACACAGAATCTGTGTGACCTCTCCAATTCTAATACATTGGAATGACAAAAGCGAATTCCACAGTTCACAGCCATACAGCGCTTTTGATAACACGATTGTGTTGTAGATTGTCAAGGATGTTAACGGATTGAGCCCATGTGGGTGAATTCCGCTATTTATCAGACTTAAAAAGGTACCTCTTAATTTTGTATTGGACTCATGAATAGAGTCGTTTATGTCCATATATTTATCTATACGAATACCAAGATGAGTATAGAATTGGACTTCATTTATTATTTTGTTCGCACCAAGAGTCCATTGCCTGGTGTTACGATCAAATTCAGCCTGTGTTTCATTAAATACTATCACTGCACATTTTTTAATATTGTAATCAAAGCGCCATTTCATAGCATATTTATAGCACATATCAAACATCTTATTTAACCCATTTTTAGCTCGACTATTCGAAGAATAAGAGAGCTTATGTAATCACCCCGGGGTCGGCGTCGGCGTCGGCGTCGGCGTTGGCGTCGGCGTCGGCGTCCCACATCAAGGTTTGCGTGTAAGCTGTGTTTACAAGTCTATATCTCTTACATTTCTTATTCTACCACAACCAAATTTGTTCATGGGCTTCCTTGTAGCATTATCTTAAGGGCTGCATAAGCAATTTTGGTTCCTGTAACCCATGGGCTCCCATGGAACCCAAATTATGATAGCCCATAAAATGTGCCCCATTTCACATCAAATTTTGCGTGTAAGCTGTGTTTACAAGTCTATATCTCTTACAATTCTTACCCTAGCACAACCAAATTTGGCCATTAGCTTCCTTATAGCATTATCGTAAGGGCTGCTTAAGTAATTTTGGTTCCTGTAACCCATGGGCTCCCATGGAACCCAAATTCTGATAGCCCTTAAAATATGTCTGTTTCACATCAAATTTTGCGTGTAAGCTGTGTTTACAGGTCTATATCTCTTACATTTTTTGTCCTAGATGAACTAAATTTTGGAATTAGTTTCCTTATAGTATGTTGTAAATGGTTGGATAAGTAATTTTGTCTTCTGCAAATTCTGGGCTCCCATGGAACCCAAATTGTGATGGCCCATAAAATGTACAATAAAGGCAGATCTAGGTTTGCATGTAAGCATGTATAAATCTATAATTTGGTTTGGGATTTGTTATAGCATTATGCATCTTATTACTTCACCCATATTGGGGCATGGGCTCCCTCCTCACCCCCTCACCCTCTACCCCCGCCCCCACTCCCCTCCACCCTTTGTTTTTTTTTCCATATTTCTGTGTTGTTTTAGTCAATTCTTACACATATATGTTGCAACCCTCCCCGCCCCTACCACCCTCCCCCCCCACCCCCCGCCTCTCACCCCATCACCCCCCACCCCCCCACCCCGCCCAAGATTTGATATATATATATTTTTTTTTACATATTTCTGTGTTGCTTTAGTCAATTCTTACACATATATGTTGCAACCCTCCCCCCTCCCCCCCCCCCCGACTCTCACCCCATCCCCCCCCCCCCCCCCCCCCCCCCCCCCCCCCTCACCCCACACTTGATTTTTTTTTTTTTTTTTTTTACATATTTCTGTGTTGTTTTAGTCAATTCTTACACATATATGTTGCAACCCTCCCCGCCCCCAAACCCCCAACCCCACACCCCGCCCCAGACTTGAAACTTTTTTTTTTTTACATATTTCTGTGTTGTTTTAGTCAATTCTTACACATATATGTTGCAACCCTCCCCGCCCCCAAACCCCCCCCCCCCCGCCTCTGACCCCATCACATCCCCACACCACACCCCACCCCAGACTTGAAACTTTTTTCTTTTTTTTATATATTTCTGTGTTGCTTTTGTCAATTCTTACACATGTATGTTGCAACCCCCTCCCCCCACCAACCCACACCCGCCTCTCACCCCCGCTCCACCCCCCCACCCCCCCCACCCAACCCCCACTTGAAAATCTATTTTTTTTTTTTTTACACATTTCTGTGTTGTTTTAGTTATTTCTTACACATATATGTTGCAACCTTCCCCCCCACCCCCTCCCCCCACCCCCCACACTTGAAACTTTTTTATTTATTTTTTTTAAATATTTCTTTGTTGTTTTAGACAATTCTTACACATATATGTTGCCCCCGCCCCCAACCCAATCCCGCCTCTCCCCCCGCTCTCCCACACATCCCACCCCCACTTGAAACTTTTTTTTTTTTACATATTTCTGTGTTGCTTTTGTCAATTCTTACACATATATGTTGCACCCTCCCCCCCGCCCCAACTCACTCCCACCTCTTCAACCCCCCCCCCCCCCCCCCCCCCGCTGCCCCAACCCCGCTTGAAACTATTTTATTTTTTTACATATTTCTGTGTTGCTTTTGTCAATTCTTACACATATATGTTGCCCCTTCTTCATATTTTTGTGTTGTTTTGGTGAATTATTACATAGCTTCTAACACATATGTGTTGCCCTCACCACCCCCACTCCCCCCACCATCCACCCCCGCCTCTCTCCCACCCCCACCCCGCACCCCACTCAAAACTCGAATTTTTTTGAAACTCGAAATTGCCCCCGCCCCCAACCCAATCCCGCCTCTCCCCCCGCTCTCCCACACATCCCACCCCCACTTGATTTTTTTTTTTTTTTTTACATATTTCTGTGTTGCTTTTGTCAATTCTTACACATATATGTTGCACCCTCCCCCCCGCCCCAACTCACTTCCACCTCTTCAACCCCCCCCCCCCCATAGCTTCTTACACATATGTGTTGCCCTCACCACCCCCACTCCCCCCACCATCCACCCCCGCCTCTCTCCCACCCCCACCCCGCACCCCACTCAAAACTCGAATTTTTTTATGTATTTTTTTACATATTTCTGTGTAGTTTTGGTCAATTCTTACACATAGTTATGTTGTGCTCCCAACCCCACCCCACATTGTTGTAGCCTTGTTTTCTGGTGGTATATACTAGCTATAAATTTATTATTCTCCGCAAAATTGAATAGTCGAGCTGCGCTGTTCTCCGACAGCTCTTGTTAGATAATGATATGAGGACCATATCATCAGCAACAGTAGGGGATCCTGCATTTAAGTTATACATACAGAAACCAAGTCCACTGTTTTCTAACTCTTTGATTAGCCCATCTATGAAGAGAAGGTACAGAATTGGGGAACTTTTGCCACCTTGTCTAGTGCCTTGTTTTACATAAAACCAGTCTGAAATACAGCCTTGGTTTTTCACGCAACTTTGCATATTACGATACATATTAGCAAACGTTAAAAATATGTTGTCATCTATTTCGGTCTCAAACAATTTAAGGAGCATTCCATTGTGCCAGAGACGATCAAATGCTTGGCGGGCGTCCATGAGACCAACAAATACTTTACTTTTGTTTTCTTTACCGTAGAGAATACACTCTTTAAATGAAAATGATGTCATCATGCACCCTAGTTGCTCCTGAAAGCCCCCTTGTAGAGGACTTAATCTTGATAACATTTTTGCCTTTGAGCGACGTAATAATATGTCTTCATAGATTTTCAAAGTCGTTTGAGTAAGGGTGATCGCCCTGTAATTGTCCGGGTCATCTTTTCGCTTTCTCCCACCTTTATGTAATACTGTTATAATCCCTTTATTCATATCAGAAGGAATGTAGCTTAGTCGTAACATAGCTGAATATAGATTAGCTAAGAGGTTACTTATTACTATCCCGCCATATATGTAATGTTCATAATAAACATTGTCCATGCCACAGGCTTTACCACGCTTGCACACATTCAGCGACATATTTACTTCTTCAGGAGTTACGTTAATGACGTCATGTGTGTGAGTAGATGCTAAAATATTATTTACTCTAACATCAACAGATTTTTTCCAAGCATCATCATACATCGCGTTTGAGCAAGGAGTATATAACTTTGTAAAATACTGTTTCCATTGATCAGTTATATTATGTATGTCTCGATAAACAACCCCATTAAATTTAATTTCGGCCCCTGCTTTTGAATTTGATCGTTTTCTGCGAGAACGCACAAGTTTCCAAAAGTCAGTTTTGTTCATTTCTGCCGTTTTATCTATTTCTTCATTTAACTGGCTTAAATATAGTTGAACATAAAACCTATGTTTTTTCCTAAACTTCGATTTAGCTACTTTATATGATTCAAATGAATTCACGGATCTATCCCTTGGACGACCGTCAGTAAGCCACCCATTGCGTCTATCAGTCATAAGTTTGTGTAATTCAGTTAGCTGCGGGTTCCAATATGGTTTGAGAAAATGTTTAAATTTGGATTTGGGAAAACACTTTTCAGATGCCCCACCCACTGTATGTGTGATTATATTGTATGCCTGATCAACTTCAGTGTATTCGCTTAAATACGCACCATGTAGATTGTGTAGCTCGAATGTATTTTTGAGCATTTCCTGATAAATTTGTATATCCCTTGGAATTACCTTCCGCCAATTGACACCATACGTATTAGACAAATCACTTTTATTTGAGTAATAATTTACATCAAAAACAGGTACATTTATACTACATATAATTGGCCTATGCCTCGATACATTCAAACAATGGTCATCTACAATTTCGCACTGATGTATGCAGTCAATTTTTTCTAACGGCAGCATAATATAATCAATGATTGATTCACAGCTTTCATCGTACGATACAAAGGTAGATTTTGCACCAGTGCATAAATCTAAGCTATTCGCAGCGATCAAGTTAGTGTCAAATAAAAATTGTTTCAAGTACCGCTCCCTACTATTACCAGTTTTACTACCCAAGCAGTTAGCATTAAAGTCACCTGTGAAAATCACACATCCATTATCTGAGTAAAGACTCCACAGGTTATATAGTTTATCAACATAATTTCTATAGTGTTCAATAGGATGATTGCTGCAGGGTAAATACACTTGAAAAATAAACACAAACTGTTGGGGTGTAATCTGTAATTGTATACCTACTATTCTGTCGTCGTCAATTGTTAAAGGGGTCACGTATCTATCATGTCTAATGTGCCACATAAGGGCGACTCCCCCTTTACCAATTCGCAAATTCGTAGCACTTTGAAAGCTACGATCTGATACAGCATGTGTTTTATAGTTATTATCTATGATATCTATAAAGTGTAAATTTGTATTGGATAGCCAGTGCTCGGACAATCCACATATATCTATATCCTTTGAGTAAAGAGAATCGCATAGGTATGTGCTACTTGACATTATACCTGTCACATTCCATGACATAATTTTTAAAGGGCGAATAACGGTCATTTCTAACTTGAGTAAAGATGCACATTACATCGGTATGCATTGATCTAATCGACACTAGTATTCAATTGAGAATACACATTGTAGCTCTCATACTCGATAGGGCCACCATCTGCATTATATCTATACCCATCCTTAACCACACGCTGCGAACGACCGTATGAATTGCGGCTGTTTGCAAGTCTGCCTTTAGAAAGCCAAGGTTTGCATACGACATCGCGGGGCCAAAAGCCGCTTTTATCGATTTTCGCACTTTGACTGTTGGCCTCAACATTGAGTTGTATAACAACGTCGTCATTTGAGCGTTTAGAAGGAAAAATTCTAACTGCCGTTACTTTGGGGCCACGGCGCTTTACGTAAGACGCTATTTTACTTTCAGTAATTGTATTGGTAAATCCGCCTACATAGAAACGGAGTGTATGCTTTATAACATAAACGCTATAGTCTTCTTCGCTTTCAATGTCGTCGCGATGCGTTATTCGTACCGGAATTCCATTCTTACGCGGAACGCTTGGAGTTCCTATATTATGAATTATATTCTTGAACGTGACCTGTCTATTACCAGGCTGTTTGTTAACGTCGCGACGGCCACTTTTATCTGCGTCTTTCTTAATCGCATTTGAATAAGATATGTCCTTTTGCTGATACACTGCCGCATTACCGTTTCTAACCGGAAGCGTCGATACTTCCGTAGGGAACGAACCAGGTTGAGCACTAGATACAAAGCCAGACAGAAAGTCGGCAATTTCGCTAAGATTCGCAACATTAGATTTAGGATTATTTAGCGTTGGCATAGTAGTGTTACCAAAACTGTCACACGGTTCCATCTCTTCTGATTCGCCTACGCCGCCGGGTGGAAAAATAACAACACCCAGAGAGGGAGGTGAATCAGTACAAGTCAATGAGTTTAAAATCTTATCACCTGAGAGGTTATATTCCATATTCTCTAACTCACCTACGCCGCCTGTGGGAATTTCATCCACCAGAGACGAAGGAGAGTCAACAGAAGACAACGGAATGTTAATATTGGAAATAAGCACAATTTCATCAGTTCTAATAAAAGTTTCGATGACATCAAGTCTATGGCATATTGCGCTTATGTCAGATATTACTGCCTCGCTATTTTCCAACGTGTTATGTTCAGATATAACGTCAGTTCTAATAGTGGTGTCTTTAACGGATATCACGTACGTTGGAGCATCGTTAACACTACACATAGTATCCTTCAATATCTTGAATTGATCTGCATTTTGTTTTTCAAGAAGCAGATTTGTTTGCTTTAACATCAGCACTTCCGCCTGGAGACTGGACAAAGTTTGTTTTATGGCAGAGACATCTGCACTACACTGGCAAGTTGTGTTAGGTAGATGAGTTGAAGTAGAGGCACTGCGAGGTCTTGTCGGCACCCTCACACGACCAGTGCTAATCATGTCCTTCAATTGAGTGGCACTGTCGCCCTCCAAGACTGACAACAACGTATGAATGTCGTTTGCAAGCTTAACTGGCACGGTGTCGCCTCTCCGTGTATATTGGCGGCATTTTAATTCCGCTTGCAGACCATATGGGAAGTCTTCTTCTTCACGGATGGTTTCGAACAACATGGAGCGTGTATGCTCAAGGTTGGCCTCACATGACGCATAATCCCGCAGCAAAGTTGCCACAAATAAGTCCGTGGGATAGTCTCGAAAGAGAGTAGTTAGACGATGATATTCATTGAGATCAGCGTCGACGGCATTCTTATCACAACTGAATGATTCGCCCGCCACTGATGAAAATGGCACTTTTACCTCAGTATTGTCAGACATGAGGACTGGTTCCAATTCTGTGAGACTTGTGTCGCTTACGACTTTACAGTCCGCCATCATGTGTATGTTGGATAATCAATTTGTATTGCTTTTCATAACACGCCCAAGGCCAGAGTCAAATACCGATTGATCGCATGAATATGAGCTAACAGTAAACCGGACCCTTCAGTGTGAGGGATTAGTTACAAATAAGCTACACTCTTAATGCCCGAGGCAACTTTGCACAAGCACAGGTAAATGTAGCGCGGGTTCCATCATGGCCATTTTGTAATTTTTCAAACAAAGGAAAATTCTTAGAATTAAGATATCGTCCCTTTCCAACAAAGTTTAAAAATTAGTTTTATCACATTGGAAGGAAAATGTACTTATCTTACACGTAGTGTTTTACTTTACAACATAATATCCATATTTTATATTTAAATCCAGGTTTTAACAGAGCTAATTTTTCACACCTGCACGGGCACGTTACATACTACTATTTCCCCCATAGTTTCTTTGTTATTGTTTACCAGGGCCTTCTGTTCAGGAATCAGAAATTCTTATAATTAGTATGGTGCCCTGATGCAGCATTTTTAAAATATTTATGATTTTTAACAAATACTCAGAGATCGCTTATTTTATTAATCTTTTGATTATGTTGGACACAATAGTTATATACTTGATTTATCTACATGTATGGTATTTTAAATTTAATATTCTGCAGGTTTATTGAATAAAACAGCAATTGAATGAGGATTATTTAAGAGGATTATTTAGCGCTGTTCGACCCGAGCACGTGCCCTTACACGGAGATTTTTCTTACATTTTTATGTTTTTTGTGTTTTTATTTCATTTATAATTTCTGATACAGATTTAGAAGTTTGATAAAATATTAGTGATACAAACTATACAAGATAAAACGATAAACAATTTGAATTGACAACTAGATTATCGCAATTTTAGATTAGTGCAATGGCGAATGCCGATTTCCTGGTTGCTATTTCCTTTTTTGCCTTGGTGCGGTGTCCGTCGTCCATCCGTCTGTCTGTAAACTTTTTTGTAGCGACTACTCCTCTGAAACTACAGGATGGATTTTCATGAAACTTTACAGAAATGTTGCCCATGAAGTCTAGTTGATCCTAGCAAAAATTCATGTTGATGTGAAATCGAAGATGGCAAGCAAAATTAAAAATAGATTTTTAAAAAACAAGTTTGTAGCGACTACTTCTTGAAAACTATAAGTGATATTGATATGGGACTTTTTCTAAAATGATCAGCATGACATGATGTTGATCCTTTTCGAAAATTATTTTGATTCAGCATTAAACATGGCCGTCAGCGCCAAAACTTGGCCGTCAGTAGAGTTATATAATAAAAACTTGTAGCTACACTCCTCTGAAACTAGGTGACGGATTTTAATGAAACTTCAGAGGAATGTTGCTCTTGATATCTAGTTGATCCTAGCAAAATTTCAGTTCGGCCTGAAATTCAAGATGGCCACCACAGCTACAAATAGATTTTTCTTTAGACTTCTTCTTGAAAACTCTTAAGTGATATTGATATGGGACTTTTTCTAAAATGATCAGCATGACATGATGTTGGTCCTTGTTGAAAATCATTTTGTCGATATTAAACATGGCTGCTGTGGCCATCTTTGTTTACATAGAGTTACATAGTAAAAACTTGTAGCGACTACTCCTCTGTAACTACTTGACAGATTTTCATGCAACTTCACAGGAATGCTGATATAGCTATCAACTGATCACAGTGCGCGAAAAAAAAAATTTGGGCAAGTAAAAATTTTGAGTCACTGGCCCAAAATGAACATTGGAGGCCCAAATATTTTTTAACTTTTTATGTCAACAAAGTAAAGAAAAATGAGAATAAACAGGTAGAACATTTTATTTTTTGGTCCATTATTCTTCAATAAGTCCTTCCCGACACATAGCCCGCCACCCCCCCGCCTCACTGCTGTATTCCTCATCATCAGAATAATCAGATTCAGTGTGACTGTCATCACAGCCCAAAGGCAATACAGTCTCAGAGATGGTAACAACATTCTCCATGCCTGGTGGATCTTCTTTCTCCTGTGTATCAACAGAAGAAGAAGGAATTACCTTGGCAGTCTCTCGTGAGACTGCCACCTTAGCTGCTTTCTGCTTTTTCTGTTGATTCACATCACGGAAGTTTGGCCTCCTCACCACACTTGTATTCCAGAAGTGTATAGCTGGTTTAGGGTCAAACCTATAGATAAAATAATAAGACATAATTTTTACAAATAATTTGTATTCCATGGAATAAATAAAAGGCCTTTAAAACAAGCAATTACAATACTTGATACCATAATCTATTATATAAGCATACAAACTGAAAAGAAGTCTCAACTGATTTCTGATATTTTTGAAAATTGTTATTACAGTTTTTGCAGTATTCAAGACCATGTGTCAAAAGAAAAATAATAATGTTCATCTGCTTGAACTTAGAAAACATGTTATGAATTGTCAAAATGAGTTCTTACTGATCAATAGGTGGTGAATGGAGCCTGATTGTCATCTGACTAGCTAAAGATTCCTCAGATAAAGAGGACCTGAAAGTCGTCTTCACCGACTTCATTTGCCGGAAACCTCTTTCACATTCAGATGAAGAACCTGAGGAAAATTTATATTTATTATTTCATGCCTGCACCATAAACACATTCATTATTTGTTAAACAGTAATTTATCATGATTGATAATATTTGATATTTTATTAATTAAGATTTAACACTGAAACCATTGAAACTCAGCTCTTTATTTTTATAGTTTTGTTCCGATTAAAATGAGAACTATAGCAAGTATTCTTTAAGTTAAGAAAAGTAAAAAACTGTTACCAGGAATGGTCATGATGAGGTCCATAACAGCCAGAATATTTGGGTAACTGTCCTGGTACATTTCATTTACCCTCTGCCAAGTAAGACTCCTAATATCTACATCACTACAAAAGACCATTTAGATTATTAAGATCATTTTTTATTTGTACAGAAATTTCAAATTAAAACAGACATGCAACCAGAGTTAGTGAAGTGAGGTAGCACATGAAATGCTCAATTATGTTGAATTAATTGGTCAATAGTGTGACATACAGGCGGTATTTTGTTTCAGTTTTTTATATTCCCACTGTCATGTACATCTGCCAATATACATTCATTTTGAAAGAAAGAAATTGTCCTACTTTTTTTTTAATAAAAGTTAAACATTATGACAGACAAATAATAATTAAAATTGACCAACTTTTCTGCATTGTCTGTAGCATTGAAATTACCTGGAATATAATGCACTCTTCAGTGCTGTCCATTCAATGGTAGCCTCTGCTGTATTGATGGAGTCAAGACAGGGACGGAAGTGGTCAATCAAAATCTCCAGTTTATCATCACCAAAATCTGAAACAAAATTAATAAAAATGAATTATGACTTTTATGTTAATTTCAAATTTGGCATAATTAATACATATAACTGTATAAGAAGTTATATTGATGCAAGCATAAAATACTGAAATGAAATTACCATTTTAAAGTAAACTAGTATAAATAATGGATAACAAGGAAGATATTATTTTTAAATTAATTTATTAATCAGTATCTTGTTTCTCTGTTCTAAGCTAAATTAAAAACCTTGAATTTATGGTAGTTGGCTTGCATGAAAATCAAAACAAAACAACATTATAAATCAGTAACAAAGAACTCTGAAAGAAAACAAAACAAATGCAAACAGGTATGAAAATCAAAACAAAACAACATTATAAATCAGTAACAAAGAACTCTGAAAGAAAACAAAACAAATGCAAACAGGTATGTCAACTGCAACACCATGCACATGCTCAACAGTCATGCATGTTTTATAACCTGTTATCTGACTATGGTTGTCATCACTTTTCCCAGGCCAAGACTTGAAGTTACAAATTGACATAGCGTTGATGATGTCTTCACATTCAAATCAACTTTCAAGACTTTTTTTCAACTTGTCTATGAGTTTTTGTCGTGCCGAGGGAAAAGAATCGCCTCTACGCTGCTGATCTGGTGCCAAGTATTCATCAGTATCTAATCCCAAGGACTGTTTCCCTTTACACAAATATGGACCATCCCTAAAAAATCACTTTAACTGCAATAATGTGTCTTGATAATTTTTTTTTTCTGAAAGTTTATTTCTGACACCAATAGATTAATTATTGAATGTTGACAGTCAGTTATAGATTGATGATGGAAACCAAAGTGAGAGGGAAAAACTGCCAACTGACAAACTCAAGTACATCCAGCAAGTTTTTGCAAATGACTAGTATGAGCCTCAAATACATAGCATAGCACAGAGGTGCTGTCAAAGAGATCATCAGTAAAATTTTGCCACTTCACTTTACCAATCTTCCACAAAGGTTCCTTACATAAAAAAATGTATGACAAAAAAACTGATTCACTGAAAATACTTACTTTGTACTGTAGAGATCAATTAGCTTGTTTGTCTCTTCCACCATGCCATAAATGTCTGCAGCACAGCATTCCCGTCTCTGAAAAACCTTCGATAACCTGAAGAGGAAGGTTGCAGTGTCAGCCAAGAAATAGCAATAAAGCATGACATGAGTAGACTTCAGAAGTTTCAGGAGACCCTTAGCTTTCCCACTTGTGCTTGCTGATGACTTTTCTACAGCATCAGGGGAACAAATCTGAATTGAAAATAATTGTTTTTATTTAATGATTCATTAAACCAATGAGGTAGAACAAAAATTGGTAAAAGATATAACGAAGGACATGTATATATGGAAATTGAAAAATGAATTATTCTATTTTTATATTTTAAAGCTCCAATCCGTAATTAAAATTTTAGCTGAGAGCTGCCTTGCAAATGTATGAAGGAAAATTTAAGAAACACTTTGGATGCATGAAAATTAGTTTTTAATCACAAGAAAGAAAAACATGTTCATTTTTTATTGTGTTGGTGTCTGATGATAAACAAATTAATATGTATCATGGCTATCAATGTTGGTTGAAAATGTTTTAAAGATGAGAAACAAATACTGATATCGCTTTGTTATACAAGTATAAAACTATTATTTACCTGCTCAAGATGCTGTCTGATGGCTTCCATACCAGATAGGAAGTTTTCAAGAGCCCTGAGGAGGTGTCCAACCCACCGTGTGCCTCCAATCCTGGTTGGGAAGAGTACTTTTTTGTTTAATGTTTTGAAGGAGTTTTTCAAATTGGATCTACAATATGAACACAGTTTTTATTCAGTAAATTAAGACTTAAAGTAAGATAGATATAACAAAATCAAACATATATACGTGTATCATTATTATCTCAAGGTTAACCAAAAGACTGGGTAACACAACAAGCAGACTGCAATAAGTCAAAATATTGAAAAACGAAAGACAGCTGTCGTGTTCATGGTGGGTTAATTTAAACCTGGTTTTATGATTGTCAAACCTCCAAAGTGGGGTTTGTGTTACTCGGTGAACTGGATATAATTCCTCTTGTGTGCCTGTCTTAAAGACGATGTGGGCTTTCATTTTCATCTTAAAGTGAAATTTTATTACCTGTTAAGAGCACTGTTATGATAAAAGTAGTAGAGGCCTTGGAGTAGACAGGTAGTGACTTTGGTGTCCAGAGGCACATGTTTGATTGCATCCTTGAACGCTAGTTCCAATTTGTGGGCATAACAGTGTACAGCAACCATAGCTGGTTGTAATGTTCGGAGTTTGGCAGCTACACCATTATTCTTTCCAAGCATTACACTTGCACCGTCGCTTCCCATGCCTACTAATTTCTGCAAAAATTCCTGCCAGGGTATCCCAACCTTTTCGACCGATCTCTCCATTGCCATCAAAATGCCATCTGCATCACTTTTAGCAACAAAGGCAGGATTAAGGAAAAAAACCTGGAAAATGACAAATTGTTAGTATACATGATATGGTAATTATTTTGATGTAAACTGAACTAATTTAAAATATCACTGATTTATTCATACAGTTCAAAGCAATGACTTTAAAGTCTAAAATGTATTTCAAATTAAAGCAAATAAAGACCATTCATAATTTTTTTACTTAATTCAATGTTATGTCATTTCCGAGTATCATGGATCCAGGAAACGCCATGTTTATTTAACTCGAGAGTTAATTCGAGAAATCTAAGCCAGATTTTTTATGAATTATTACAATAATTTTGATAATGATATATAATTAAATTTTACCTTGATCACTCCACCATTACAAATTCTGGCATAGACAATCTCTACCTCAGTCACACTGCAATCAGTGCTGCCATCTGACAATATGGAAACGAATTTAGATGACCCACTACAATCAGCAATCTTGTTGAGTTCTGTCATAGCAATGAATTTTGAAAATTCCTTGGCACTGTGACAGTTTAAGTAAGTATTGCCAATGTCTAGGCCTTTAGCCTGATCCAACTTGGATAACCAAACATAATCCGAGTATGGACGTCCTGCCAAACACAATGCATGCACAGTTTTAAATAGAATTGTTAGCTTATTAATTACTGCATTGTTCAAGATTTCAATAGTTTTTTGTGCCTCTGTTTGTTCACCCTTAGCGATTTGATTTCTGCCTCTCATAACATCCACACTTTTCATGTGTGCTTTACTTGACTCGTGAGATTTTACCGTTTCTATTTTGGCTGTAGTCCAAGTACAATCCTTCAGGGATTCATGTACATCAGAACACCATGTGCATGACATGGAATCGGCAGCGATCTCCAGCCAAGGTCGTCCCTGCTTCCACGATTCCTGGAATTTACGCTTTCCTCTGTTCTGTTCATACCTTAAAAATATACTCAATCGTCAGTTCTTTCAAGTTTGTTTACAGTTGATGAAAGCCTAACCAAAACGAAAGTGAAATTTAACTTAAAACTTATAAGCGGTCTTGAAAATGTAAAATATTGAAACGTTTTCAATTTAAAGCCAGGTAATAAGCTTAATCAATATTTTTTATTTAGAAAAAATACATCACCTTCAAACTTAGTGAATTTTATTTTTGGGTTTTAACGATAAAAGCAATTAAAATGAAATATTTACTGCCATATAAGTATACAGCATAATTTTTGTCTAATGGGAAAGGGCATGTGGCTAGGCACCCCTCTTTATAAATAGAAATCATATGGTTGCTCCCAAGAAGAGTCTAATGTTTCAATGCAAAACGTGATTGCAGCAACAACCCCCCCCCCCTTTTTTCCCAAAACGAACCAAAAAAAAAAAGTCCAACCTTAAAAAAAAAATGGGCAGCACTTCCCCTAAAAAATTGGGTTTTTACCCCCAGTCCCTTGACCCAAGACCAACAGAGAGGATAGAGAGAGAAAAATAGAGATGTGTGGGACAGATTCATTTATAAAGACATGAACCATACACATCTCTAGCCTACATAGAAAAAGTATAAAGTAGAATAATACAAACCTTAAGCAATTTTGTAATCCAGAAACATATTCAAAAAACTACAGCAAAATGTTATCATCTCACTGCTGTGCTGGTATTTGCATGCTGTCATAAAGTTCTGATTCCTTCAAATTGGCGGATACAGGGATCGGAACCTATTCCCCCTTTTTGGAACTATGAGTATATTTTCTTTAAAGTACTTTAATAAACGCAGAAAATTGGACTCCGATAATACTAATAGACTTGGACCCCCTCCCCCCCCCCCCCCCCCCCCTCTTTCAAATTGCTGAATCCGCCGCTGATTTTAAGCAGACTTGACGCACAATCGAAATTACCGACTAGCATCGTATGTCGACATTTATGATTAACAAAAAAAATACTTACTTCGCATACTTTGACTGCTTTTTAAAGTCCGCAGCGTTAGTGCGTTTAAGAAATGACCATGCGTCGTCTTGCATTTTCTTTGACTTTACACAGTTATCATATGTTACATGCACTTTCATTGGTTCAATAGTTTATTTGAACCAATCGCTGCGTTCGTAACTAACAAGTCGCAAGAGAAATAAAGAGTTGTCTACCTTTTACCAAGTGACGACGGTGGTTGACAGTTCTCCGAAAATAATTGATTAAAATGAATTTTTTTTACTGATTTTGGGCAGTCGCCCAGACATTTTTTGTTGGGCCAGTGACAACTTTACTTTGAACAACTTTTGGTCGCCCAGACAAGGTATTAATCGCCATTGGCAAGTGGGCGACCGGCCGTTTCAAACACTGTGATCAGTAGAGCTTTAAGGTCATTGACCTCTTGTTTAAGTAGGCTTTTATATTACCGGTCGACAGTGGGTAATATGGTAGTGGGTTCAGGCACTTCTTTAAGAAAGGCTTAATATGTAATGTTTAAGCAAAAACTAGAATCTACAGACTTGGACAATTCTAACAGTACTTGTTTTAGCAAGATCGTGCATTATGGCATTTTTCATATTTCGTTTTGTCTGCTTTTCGGAGACAGGTTCTATTATATATTGTATAAAGGTTAATTGACCGAAATTATAATTGTAATTGTACAAACACGCTATTGACAGCTTACCAGATTGAAATACTCCAACATATGTATATATATTATGGAAGGTAATAATATAAGTAAATATTTGTTTACTTTTTTTTCATTTATTTTTTGAAGATGAAACAAAAATGGCGTCCAATATGGCCGCCGACTGCAAAAAAACACAATTTTTTTAAAAAAAATCATGAATTTTGTTGATATTCTAGTTTTGTATAGCTTAACATTTGGAAATATACCCACATGTGCATATATATTCTGAAATGTCATTATCATAGAATAACTTGTATGTTTTATAGTGTATTTTTATTTTAAAATTGTAATTGAATTAACAACATTCAATTCAATTACAATGTTATCCAAGATGTCAACAGATGGTAGCCATCTTGGATAAAATAGTAATTGAATTAACAACATTCAATTCAATTACAATGTTATCCAATATGGCTACCATCTGTTGACCAAAAAAAAAGAAAATATTTTCTCATTAAAATTTATAACTCGTCCATCAAAACCCGACATCGTTCAATATCGACACCATCAGTTCAGTTTATCATCAAGTTGCCATTCTTCAAGTCCATTAACAATGGAAAAAAGAACCAAGTTTCATTTGGATTTTCTTCATAAACCACGTTATATTCGGTTTTAATTGCGTTTTCCTTTAAGAGCTTAATAGAGGTAACTGTAGCAGCAAACCAAACTTGCTCATCGCCCTAAATACATTTATGCTGAATTGTTTTCCCCACTAATGTTTCAGGAGAGGCAACATACGTATTTAAATGTTTTTTTTGTTGATCAATTTTCCTCTTTTCTCTTGCTTTAAATAATTCACTCATAACTTTTCACTTTCTTTCATTGACTTCTAGTTTCGGTGTTTCCATTTCTTTGTATATTATTGGTGTCTTCCTTTGTTGATTCCAGATCATTAAGTTCGAGAATAACTTTTAAATTTACAATTTTATCAAACCAGGTGATACTTAGGTTTCCACGAGAGAACGATGCGTGAAGGTCAAGGTCATTACGATAACGTGTTTGGAAAAGGTTGAACTACGGAGAATTAAGGCTATTGAAAAATTAATAAAAGTTGATCAAAGTTGAAAGAATTGTGCGAGGACGTATGATTTAAACGTTGTTTAAGTTTATGAGGAATACGTTTTCACTTTTAAAACTATTGTAAAAGTGGTTTAGGAACATTAAAACTTGGAATTTATTTTGGCATTTTCGGTGCTGAGCTGCGACTGGTAATGCCAATGGCGAACAAAGGAAAAATGGCATCGTCATTTTCCGAAATGGAAAAGACGATAACCCTCCCCGAAATGGTAGCAAAACTTGCGAGGGAAATATATAGAGTGCGCGTGGGTAAAAAGCTAGCGAAACACCAGCACCGCCGATGTATATGGCCGAGGAAAGGAAAATGAATTAGGGGAAATCCCTAGGAGAAATTGACCGTAGGGGATATCCCTATTAAAAGCGTGCGTTTGCCAGAACGAGGTTCTTTGCCTGGAAGCAAGCCTGTTAAATGCATGGCCGAAATGGCCGATCAATGCATACCGTAAAAATTGAATGCATTGCCGAAATGGCTGTTCCGAAATGGAACTATGCATACGGTAAAATCTGCTGCATGGCCGAAATCAATGCAGGAACTTCGGACGTTAGAAATTTGTGCGTAAATCTCCTTACCGATTGGCTGAATTTTCACGAATGACGCGAAAAATCTATAAATAGTTCGAAAATTCGAAGTGTAGAAAATGGGGGAAACCCACCGAGAAGCTCGCTCTGTGTTTACGGAAATGATATTTTATCGCTGTCTCTGAATGGCCGAAACGGTCTTATGCAGAAAAATTATTAAAAAGCGAGGAAACGATTGATTAATAATCAAGGACTTGTTCTCGTAGGCTTATTTTTTGAGAATTCGGAAGACAAATGCGAAAACACCGGCTTGCTATTTCGGGACATCCGGCCACTTAAGAATGAGGTTAGTTACCTCGCGTGTCGACTTAATTAAATTTTAGCGAAATTTAAAGGTTTGGTTTTGATTATCAACTTTGTAGTTCATAATCGATAACAAACGACAGAAAAACGGTAAGATAAGTACGATTAATAGCAAAAGCAACAGTAGGAAAATTATGGAAAACAGATAGATATATACTTGGTATATATAAATTTGCATTGCTAAATGTAAACAACGAAACCGAAAGTAGAAATCGTAAATCGGGACGACCGGAGAGGTTTTGTTCAGTAATTAGACAATTGCAAAGAAACGTACAATGAATTTGTTCATAGTTGATGAAGATGGATACGGAATAGGAAACATCATGATACATGAGTTGCCAAACAAGCAAAATCTGTTCAGGAAACCTGACTGATAAGTCGTCACGGCGAACAAAACCATAAGTATTATATTTCACTCGGAACAGATCATTTATGATTTTAAAATCTGTCGGTCTGTAATACTGTATAAGACAGTCAGCTGCTTCGAAGCTTCACAACATAGGACGGATAAACAGTCGTACATGAAATCAAGTTACATACATGTGTATATTTATATGCAATGTTTAAAATGCATAACATATGGAATGTTTAAAACATATATATATGGCTTTAATATTATATTAAACTTGATTGACCGTCAATGGTTAAGATTGAGTCATACACATAAGTGAAGGTGTGGAACTAAATTAATTAGTCCGAGTTAGTCTGTGTTGATGTTCTCTTTATCAAAATATTGGAATTATCTAGAGAAATCTTCAAGTTTTTTAGTCATGTCTAAAAACGAAATTGGTTGGTCGATAATGTAGTGCATAAAATACACGTCTACGAACTGCAAGACGATTTTTGATATGTGCCGTCCTCCGACTAGGGTGCATCTATAAACGTCCGTATGTAAGAAGAAAAAGCACACAAAGACATCAAATAAATGGGACTAGTCGATAATTGTATAATCAAAATAACAGCAATTCAGTATTGATGAAAGGTTATTAAAAAGTCAAAAGAATGGGTACATTATATAGACGATTAAGGAAAGAACTACTGGAGAAAACAATATTATTATGCTGATTATTATTATACTGATGGTTATTACGTTGATAAATCAAGTATATTTATTAGTAGACATTTTAATTCAGCAGTAGATAAATAACGACCGTTATACTTTACTAGCTAGAACTGCCGATATAAGTAATAATGGTCGTAATAATAATGTTGCTCTGAGGTAGAGCTATTGTTTTCTTGAGTTCCAAGAATTTTTTAGACAAGATCTCCAGATCTCTCACATACTTTGTGAATTTTCGAGATCGGACTGAACTACTGTGTTGCTCAGTGTTAATCAGTGAAATCAGTGATGAGTACTCACAAACCTAGTAATTAAAAGGTACCTCCCAGCTGTAATCATGAATGAATGTTGAGAAATAATTTTAATGTAGATCTACTCTAATAAGTCGGATACAACAGTTGTATCAACGGATTAGTATTTGCTGCCTTGAAATGGAATGATAGGATAGATATCCCCTGTATAGAGGCTATGAAATCTTTTAATACTACATCATGGTACTTGCATACCCTCTCATGCAGATATTACATACTGGTATATACAATGATACATAATAAATAAATAATGTATATACAAAAGATGTATGGCAACAACACAATACACACGGTGAACTTTGGCATTTATAAAAGTAAACAATATGTAATAATGTACATAGTGTACATGTATATGGGAACTATGAATGAGTAATGAAACCAGTTGTACTCAAACTGACTGTAAATAAATATATTTGTTCTAACTTTGGTGTTAAAACAGAATGGGATGTATAATTAATTAATGATATTGTAAATGCAAATGACATCATACCATACAGAGAGGTAGATGCTTTAAGCAAGTATTAATGGTTTTCAGAAGAAGTACAAATATGTTAATTAATGTTGACATAGCAAATTACATGTCAACATATTTAACTGCATCTAGCACGATTTTCAAGGGATATACATGCACATGTAGTGAGATAGGATGGACAATTTTAAATAGGTTAATGTTTAAAGTTAAATCATGAGATGTAAATGACCAACCACATTTAGTAAATAAGTTCAAAACTAAAGTAATGCTGTATGAAATCATGAGGAAAATAGGAGTAAATATGATGATACGAGAATAAACGTACATGTGCACACAGATGGGTGAAGTTGATAAAAATGAATATAGTGTAATTTAATAAAATTAAAATGTGTGGATCAAGATTTAATTATAAATTAAATTACATGTACCATATTTATAGATGAAGAAATATGACTAATACACGTAACTGTTATGGTGACATTTAAAATATAAAGAATGCATACAATTGTGGTGATTTTTACCAGGCATGGACATGCAATGCATGTTATAATGGAAACAATAGGGGTGTAATGTGACAAATAAGTGAAATGGTGTGAAATACATACAGGGTATTTGTCATGATTTAGCCTATGTATAATATACATGAACTTATATGTTCAGTAGTATTAAGAATAAATGATAATGTGAAATGCATAATTGTCATGATTTATGTACAATGTACAGGTTAATTAATATGACAAATAAATGGTATGAACCGTCATAAAACAAATGGGTGAATGGCATAAATTGTCATAATTATTGTTTTATTTATTTTAAAAATGTACACATACGTGTATATGTATTTATCGGTAAAAAAATATGAAAAATATGTGGTATTATGTCTAAAGTGCCAAATCCGTGAAATGAATAAATTTCATGATTGCCGAGTAAGAGAAATCGCTTGCATGGACACTGGGGAAAGCCAGTGAAGCACTGGGAAATGGGGTGAAAACTCCCAAGAAATCCGTAAAAGTTGAAGAGAAATTGCTCGCATGAAAACTGGTGCTTGCACCACCCTGGAAACTGGGAAAGCCAGTAAATGGTAAAGCTGGGAAAGCCAGTGAAACGCGGGAAAAACTAAAAACGCCAGTGAATACCGGGAAATCCGGAAGGCTAAGATAATGCTGACAAAAGCGGATTCTCGGGAGGAACATTTCCCGCGCTTAATGTCGGTGAAGCAGGCATGTGCGCAGGTGACATGCAGTTGTTTAATTTAGGTTAAGTGATGTGACAGATAAGTATAAACTATCGGTATGTCATGTAACAAGTATGAAAAATTTTGTTAATTTTAATATTTGTCTATTATACTTACGACAACATTACAATTGCAAGATACTCAACTTGCCTTAATCCACGAACGGAAAAACTTCCCCAAATACCCTTCCCGGGACTCCCGGCACCAAGGGCGCCGCCAAATACACCCGTACAAGCAAGAGTCACACAGAGTTACGTCCTCTTTCCGCAAATAAGTCCTAAATTAAGGAGGGGTGGGTAGTTAATGTTGTCGTAAGTATAATAGACAAATATTAAAATTAACAAAATTTTTCATATTGGTCTATAGATAGCTTACGACAACATTACAATTGCGACTTTAACACAATGAGCTGGGGTGGTACAATGTAACCTGTTATGAGTGCCCGAATATGTAAAGGGGATTTGAACAACTCTGAACAACAAGTAACAAAGCACGCTCAAACCTGCTCTAATTACAAGAAATTAAAGCAGACGAGAGCATGAACCCAAGCAACTTACACTCACCATAGCGTAATCTGGGATCCTGACTGGCGATACAGCCAGTAGGAGGAGCCTCTAAAACTTCTTAGATGGGCAGATGAACGTTACAAGGTGAATATGGCAACCTCATAAGTCCTTCAATTCGTTCAAGGACAATAAGTCCACCACCATCTAAAATTATAATCGGCAATTTCAAGCTAATCCATGGAACAGAAAATGTTTTTTTGTATTACATAGATCATTTAAATAAGTATCGACCCCCTGATTCAATACTTAAAATAACAGCTTCATAACTGAGCTGTAAATGTAACTATGAACACCAGATAACTGTGTGAAGCATAGAATACTATGAACAATACAATATGTATAAACCAAACACCTTTGGAACATAGTGGTATGAAGTGCTTACAAACCAAGATAAGCAAAATAATAAATAAAACTGCAACCGATTTGTATGCCCAAAGTTACAGACTTGGGCAAGGCCAAGTCAGCTAACTGGCAGAGCAGCACAACCCCATGACTGACTGGGTAGTAAGAACTGGACCCAGTGAAAAATTATTTAAGATAGAATCTAACAAATAATTTGTGAATTTTAAGAATATAAAGGCTCTGACTTTAGTAGCCTTATTGGAGTTGCATTAGGTATACACCCAGACAAAACCAAACAGATTGTTACTGGAATATCCCCAGAAGGGGTTAAACGAGATCCCTTTAGTAGCATGAGCCTGATGACACTTCAGTTCCTAGAATGGGCTCACTAAATCTGAGCCACAAGGCTAAAAGAAGATAGTCTAAAGGGTAGTCTATCTAAGATTAACCGAAAAGTTCAAAGGAGGGCCGGAGAACAGAAGTCAAACAGGCCAAAAAGAGCCACTTTAACTTCTAAGTATTCTAAACTAAGAAGGGGAGTGATATAAGCTCAAAGTGGGAAACAAGAAAAAACCCAACTCCGACTGCGGTGGAAGTGTAAACAAACAATGCGTTACACTTATTCTAACCAGCTAAACCTCTGTGACCTCAGAGTAGCCCAGTGAAGGACCTCCTAGAGGTACAATTGTGTGAGCAACTATTACAGAAACTGAAGTCTGAAGATGTAGTTTGAATCGACAAACGTGAGGTTGCATACTGATTCCGAATGAATCAGTGGCAGAGGTAGACTGTAAAACCTGATATAAACCCCGCTTAGGGAAGAAATCAAGATGGACAGAAGTGCTGCCCGTACGAACTGCGACGCCCGTAAAGCAGGCGTAATATTGATAACTAAACCAGGCGTAATTTTGATGGTGACCAGGCGTACAGGTGGTTTTGATAAGAATGTAGAAACCAGGCGTAAAATGAGGCATAATATGTAATTGAGTCCGTCTGGCCAAAAACCAGGCATAAATAAAACCAGGCGTAAATAGAGCCAGGCGTAAATAAACCAGGCGTAAATAATAAAAGAATTTATTTATTCAGGGCAACACACCTAGTTAGTGAACAAACCTACCATGTGGCCCTCTAAGCCAAACTGAGAGATCCTTAGACATGCATTTAGGGCAGCTCTACGAAACCCCTAGACCACGGCAGAATGTCCCCTTGAATGTGGCTGTGTATGGGCACGCACCCCCCCCCCCCCCCACTTGTTCTGACCAAGGCAGAATGTCACCTTGAATGTGGTTGTGCACACGCATTCACCCCCAAATCTGTGTTCAAGTAAAAGATCTAGCCGAAAAGAAACTGTGTTTCCATACGAATGTGGCATATAGAACCAATAAATAAATAGATGCCAGATGTATCTCAAACTGCCTGAAGGAAAGACTTCAAAAAGAGAAGTCCGGCTCTTATGGCATAATTAATGTACCGATTAGAAGCCGGGTCTAACAATAGTATAGCCTACCATAATGTTAGGAACTTACTCATACTGATAGACCTACTCTCTAAACTGATAGAAAACAAGGAGAATGTATCCTGGTTCTAGCAATATTAAACAGGAGGGGGTATGAAAAACAAATACGCCAACTATCATCAGTACCCCTAGGGCTAATGGAGAACGAACCCTGGCACTACAGCCCATTAACTGTATGACTGTATGGAGAAGTGGGAGGGGTAAGGAATCTAGAACTGGACAATGATCTTAGCTGCAAGAAAAGGAGTGTTATGTCCTGCAACCGCATCTAATAAGCTACACAAGGAACGCAACCCCAGAGGTAAGAGATGAATGACGAAGAACTCCATCAGACAAGGCTTAGTCAGAGGAACCGCGAACAAACCCACTTAGGGTTGAGGATAGCGGCTTTGAAGCCGATTACTCCGAACTTACTGAAACTGCCTAACAGGTGTAAACCGGGGGCGGAGAGCAGCCCGTGCTTGGCTGCCCGCTCATTAGTACCGTCGCCTTCGCTTTGCAGCTCCGGCTCTGGAGGTACCCCGTGGAGATTTAAGCGGTACAGAAGGAGACCTTAATCAACCCTAGGGTAATCCCAAAACCCCACAGGTGTATCAGTGAGAAAACACGCATAATACACTCGTGCTAAGGCTCTGGTGAAAATAAGTTTATCTAATAAGAAAATCCTTATATTCACGACAAACCAAAAATGATTCTATTAATAACTTATTATGTACTCTAACCTTGATACTTAAGCAGCAAAACATAATGCGCTAAAACAGAGACGACAAAAGGTCAACAGCGGCATTATGTCTGTCGATATTTCACAAGTGAAACACAAACAATGAAATATAAGGTATATCATAATATCCACAAAAAAACAACAAAAAACAAAAAAAAAACAAGATGCCAGTTGTCTTTGTGGCTGGTATGGGACACGTAAAACCGGACTCCTCCCTTACAGGGCGAAAGCTCTATCAACTGAGCTAACCGGGACACCATCATAAAACAGAGGTGAGTGGCAGTGATATCAAGTAAGAGACTAACCACTCAGCCACGGAAGTCCCCCATATCAACTTACCAGCAAAAGGAAGACTCAGCCAGCAACTGCATGTGCAAATGAATAAAACAGCATCTGCCACTGTAATTAATTTATATAACTTACCTCAAAAAAGGTGGTGATATACATGTACATAGATATCATTAACTTTTCAAGTTAGAGGCACACAGAGCAAAGTAGCCGGGTATTAGATAGATACTAGTATACAATATTAGTAAAAGTATTCATATTAGCCTGGTAGAAAGGTTTAAGTAGCAGGGCGAATTAACCGCCTACCTCTTAATGACACCCCTTGATATAAATACTACCGGCGCTAAATAAAATAAATGCTCATATACCTGCAAGTCTGATGAGCATAATCCATAGACTGGCAATAATCATCTTAGTCCTGCCACAAACAGTACTCAACAAGGCGATAGGACAAGTTGAATTAGGTGTCCTGATAAGGAAAACCATATACAGAAAGAAATAAACTGATTTACTTCTTAAGACTGTGGCTACAATTAACGCTGAAACCTATGCACGTTATGGCGAAGGCCATGAATTCTTACCCTAATCATAAGAGTATGACGGAGAAGCCGTAGTCACTTACATCATCCTTGATATTCTTGTGACGGAACTCGACAGCAGGTATCGACTTCTATCGAGGTTACCTGCAAAACAAGTTCTGTAGTTAAGTCCGTAAGGACAGAAAAGAACAAAGTAATTCACTAAGAATCTTTAGTTTAAGACAAGTATCAGATTCCTGTAGTGGTTATAAAGCAAACCATGAGAGGAAATACTTTAAATTGAATACTCTTAACGCTTTTTGTAAACGCCGAGATATTCAAAGATATAAAAGCATTAAATAAGTTTCTAAAATCGAGAACATAGGTAGACAATGCTTAAGAAGTGTTTACAAATGTTGCAACAACTTGGAAAAAAGGGTAATTCTGTTCGACAAAAGAATGAATTCTATTTGAGAATAGAATACCACCAGGCCTGCTATTAATCAGAATCAGAGATAAGACTTCGATAATTTACCTTCTCTGATGTAGATGGCCTGTATAGAGCGCCCTGTCAGTAGGAAGATATGACTTCCCTATGAATTAAAAAGGCCTTTCCCAGTAGGGAGCACCGTCTAGGAAAGTATGATTTCCTAAAGAGGTCTCAGTCCTATTGATGGTAAGTGTTTCTGACACCACACTGAAAAGGAAGAACAAGGAAAGTGTCTCTGACACATTTTACTAGTATGTTAAAAGTATGTGTCAGAAGTGGGATCTGAAACCACGTGTAAGGTCGTGGACCAGAACACTCGTTTATGAAGGTATAACCTTGAGTCTGGCGCATTAGACCATTAAGCCCTCCTGACAGGTAATCCATATGTTTATCTTTATTTCTTAATTGCTATCATATGATTTGATTACCTGTTCAATGTCATGTTCACATTGTTATGAATATTACAATAAAATATTCTATTCTATTCTATTTAATCTGTGATTATACAACACGTAAGAAATTATAATAACAGATAATTGTGACCCATGACAGAAACTTCCCTTACATGTGAGTACCAACACATAAACCTAAGTCCTCTTCCCATACCATAGAAAGAAGTCTTATTTAGCTTCCCTCCAGACAACTAGTCTGGATTTTATACTAGCAGAGACCTTCAGAAGAGACTATATCCTTCGTTAGGTGGCCCTAACCATAACAACGGTATTGAATACAGTAAGAATACCGTAAGAATACCCTTTCGGCCCTAGGCCGTGCTTAAAAGCATAAATTTCAGCTGAGGAAGTATTACCTGAGCTGTCTCTAGACAGGTGACGGTTGCTCCTAGACCGCCCTCTGTGTGTTGACTCTCTGAAAGGTGACCTGGAGGAGTGAATGGAATCTGTTCTGAGGACCTTCAGATTACCCATGAGGCAGAGAGTTTGTAGTCGGCGTGACCCCCGCACTACCTGGTAGCTTGAGCAGGAGTGGGTGGGGTACGGGACTTTCTTTAGTGAGCGCAAGATAGTCGACGTCGTTCATTGACTGAGCTAAGCGGGCTATTGAGCTACAAAGGAACGAGTAACCTTTGTTTTGGTTGTCTCCAAGCGAATGCGACCACTCCAACAGTGTACCCACGAGGTAGAGAGTTATCTGAGTCACCATGGTCCCCCGGACAGGAGTGGGTGGGGTATGGGACTGCATATGGCTGGGTTGGGGGACATCACCGATAGAAGGTCAGGACTTCGTACGGGTGATGTTTCCAATCCCTGGGAGTCCGGACGGGCCGTAGTGGGCTAGGGCCCGACTCCCCATTGATGTTTCCTTCACAGGAGTGGGTGGGGAATGGGACTGCATATGGCTGGGTTGGGGGACATCACCGATAGAAGGTCAGGACTTCGTACGGGTGATGTTTCCAATCCCTGGGAGTCCGGACGGGCCGTAGTGGGCTAGGGCCCGACTCCCAATTAGACTAAGGTACCACTCCCCATTGCTGTTACTGAAATATAAGAAAATAACAGCAGAAGGTGTTCTAAAAGCACCAACTGTGATTATATAACAAACAACACGAACCCAATAATATAAGAAAACTATTTACTGGAGTGTTGACACGAGTAGGAGGGGTGTCTACGTTCCGGTGTCAAATTCAAAACTTCTAATAGAAGTTAAAAGCTATTTTTCGACAGAATTTACAAATGTTGGTAAACCGGAAGTAGACAGCATATGGTTGTTTACGAATTGCGGTCTGAATTAACTGCGTAAAGAACAAAAGCCGGTGTAAAAAACACCAATTACGATCATAAACTCGTAAGAAAATAACATATGGGAAGTAAAATTAAAGTAATAAAACAATTAAAACCATTTGTTACGTGGAAAAAGACAAATATTTTGAGACCGTCGATTTATCGCGTTCTTTACCGATGACGCCACGACGGAAAGAGGACGTAACTCTGTGTGACTCTTGCTTGTACGGGTGTATTTGGCGGCGCCCTTGGTGCCGGGAGTCCCGGGAAGGGTATTTGGGGAAGTTTTTCCGTTCGTGGATTAAGGCAAGTTGAGTATCTTGCAATTGTAATGTTGTCGTAAGCTATCTATAGACCAATACGTGAAATACTTACATGTCGTTGGGTACAGTCTATTATACTAAGAGGTGAGTTCTAAAAAATTTCGGAAAAGATTTTCCGAACATAGTATAAACTATCGGTATGTCATGTAACAAGTAAGTGAAATACTTACATGTCGTCGGGTACACTCTATTATACTAAGAGGTGAGTTCTAAAATTTCGGAAAAGATTTCCGAACATAGTATAAACTATCGGTATGTCATGTAACAAGTAAGTGAAATACATGTCGTCGGGTACACTCTATTATACTAAGAGGTGAGTTTTTTAAAAAAATTCGGAAAAGATTTTCCGAACATACTATCAGGAAATAACTGATACAACTTGAACTCTTAGTTCAGTTATACTGAGTAATGTAAAGGACTTAAAATTACATAGTGCAGATTTGATAAGGGGAAAAAACTTCAGTGATGAACTGATATAACAAGTTGTACTCTGTAATATCATAGAGTTTTATATGCAAGATTACATTGTGTACATAACATGGTAGATGTATATATATATATACAGTTGATCAACATACAGGAACATTGTTTTTTATAACAATGTACATTTAAGCCGCAATATTCAGTGATGTTAAATAATGACTGTGTGAAGCTCTAAAATCTCGTGGAAACCTAAGTATCACCTGGTTTGATAAAATTGTATAATAAATCGAGACTTGATGAAGATTGATCATAATTTTATCAAACCGGTGATTACTTAGGGTTTACACGCCCACCCAATTACTACTAGGGTATATATATAATATATATATATTTATATATATAATTTGCAATATACCCACCCTTATTTAACACAGTCATTATTAATTCTCTGAAGAATGACCTTGACCTTCACGCATCGTTCTCTCGTGTAAACCCTAAGTAATCACCGGTTTGATAAAATTATAATCAATCTTCATCAATTCTCGATTAATTATACAATCAGTTCTTCATTTGTGTATTTCTTTTTACTGTGGGATTCTTGAAATAGTTAGTTTTTCCCTTTGGAATTTAGTACATTTTTGTGGAATTTTATCTGACACATAACTGAATCTCTAATATTGTTCGGTAGTAGTTTTTGCAGGTGACCTTCAACTTCATCCTTTACCCAAGGACCCCCGTACTTCACAATGTCACTACTCAGTGTGAAGTTTTGGGATACTTCTTTTTCTTTTTTCTTTTCTACTTTCAACCTTTTTTCTTCTAATTTCTTGTCCATTTGTTTCTCTAATGCCTCTTTTCGATTTTGGAATTGTAACTTAACAGAGGGTCCCACATGACGTGCATCCTCCAGAATTGTCTTTCTTTCATCACTATCTAGATTCCTCAACCATGTAAAAGGTTTGTTTTTGGTGCACATTACCATAGCTTCAAGTGTTAAATTAGATGCCCCTGGCTTAACCCTCAACATTTTTCCAGCACTGCGATATCCCTATCAGATATGGTGTTCGTTTTTGGGACATTTGACGACATTTCTTCGTGGCTTCTGACGGCTCCCAGTACTGTCCCTCGGGGAGTTGAGTTTTGGCCTGGCGTTCAAGCATTAGCAGAAGCTGTGACGATAGTAGCTCCAGGGCCAACACTGTAATGGCATCAAGTTTTGAATTTTCACTTTTCGCAAAAAGGGACTCGTACACCTCATCCTTCAATATAGGGACTTTGTCTCCGAACATTCGTACCCCGGAGAATGGCAGATTCCAATTCTGGGCCCAGTGGGTTAATGTGATCTCCATCTGGTGTAGATCCACATTCAAATCTAGGATGGATCCTTCCATCTCAAGGAGTCACCAATATGGCCCAGTCACCAATTTATCGAAGATACCAATGGCTCTACATCCTGCTAAGTAAGCGGGTTCTTTGACATCAAAGGCAATGGATCTGAGAAGTCCATTGGGGTCTGGCCAATCACTGAGGAAGTCAGCAATGTCATTTCTGTGGTGGTAAAGAGCTGCTCCATCGTGAAAGGCCACATTGATACGATGACCATGGAACGTTACAATGGTATTTTTTTTCCTTTACCCGCAAGTAAGCTTCCCAGTAGGCATGTACTCTGGCCTTGTCGGATCCTCGCTTCGTCAAAGCTTTGGCTGCAGTACAAAGGACCCACTTTCGTTACTTTTGAAACTGTGGGGGTTCCTACCTTCTGAAATTCTGCTTTCAAATGCGGACATGGCCTTATCAGCATCAATACCAAAGTCAGCAAAAAGATGCAACCTGCACGCGAAATGCCCCATACTGTTTATCTGGTGCCTCTCTTCATCATTTAATTGTTCATATTTCTCAAATACAGCTGGCAAAATATTTTTGTAATTCAACACCTTCATTAAACACCCCATTTGTTGCACATTGGTCACTCATAAAGTTTTTGATAGAGCAAATTAATTTTGCCTTGTTTTCTTCGAGGCCATCTGACCCAAGGGAATCTGCCAAATCATGGATCATGTCCTTAAAAGCATTTAAATATGTCTTACCATCCCCACCTGCTACTTGCTTTAAACCAATGGACAAAGTGGAGCCATCCTTAAGGGTTACCTGTGCCCCTTCATAATGTTGATGGAATTTGGTTGTTACATCTTGGTGAAGCACATTACCAATATTTGACAAATCTAAGTCCTTAATCATTGCAGTTGTCACTTGTTTAGATGCAACAACTTTGGCTTCAGCCATCAGCCAATTAAGCCAATTAAGCAACGTTTTACTTGGCAGCCGTTCGGGGACTTGTCCCGTGAAGGAAGCAAGGACTGTCTTGATTATATCGGGCAATTTGTTGAGGCTTACATTACATTCAGGCATCAATGACATGCAGCACTCTCTAACCTCGTCTGTATACTGTCAATCATGAAAAGTCTTTACAACGTCGCTTTCCATAAGACTAATAATGTGCAATTTCTTTTTCGTTCTTCATTTGACCGGCATATTTGTCTTAAGTTTCGGATTTTTTGTCGCATATTTGATTGGCTTTTTTGCAATTGGTGTTTTTGATGTTTAATTTCCATGTTTGCTGTCTTTTCATTTTCTAAAGCTGTATCTTTTTCCATTACTTGCTATTGTAACACATTGTTTTCTTCACTAACCTCACTCAATTGACTTTTAAGACTTTCGATGGTATTTTGTTTCCGTTTCAAACGTTTATTTACATTACGTGTGTTCATTTTACTTAGCTTTGCTTGTGCTTTTGACAACTGTTCTGACAACTGTGATACTTCTTTTGATTGTTTTTTGTGACGTGCTTCACATTTCTCAATGTGGGTTTCAAAAACTTTTTTATCATTTGTTTGTTTTACAATTTTGAGGTAGTCATCACCAGTCACAGACAATACTGAGATGGCTGTCTGAACTTATTGGTAAGTATTGTTACACTCTGTTCTAGTTCATAATTTTCCTCTAAAAAATCATCGCATTGTCGTTTTAATGATTTGTTTTCTTCAATAATGGTCTTTGTTTGTGAGAATATTTTTCGCGTTATTTCTTGTTGTTTTTTCATCTTCAGTTTTGGAAATCATTATTTCTTCCCGGCATGTTGTCGGTTCAAATTCCGAGGACAGATATGTTTCAAGTGTTTTACTCTTGTTTCTTTTCAATTGTTTCACTTTGGTTGTTACATAATTTATTTTTCTCTCAAACTGTCAAATTTTAATATGCTTATTTGCTTTATCCATCTGCGACAAACAGATAAAATATAAATGTGTTTCATAGTTAAGTATCGCGTATGATTAACATCAACTTAATTATTTACAAAACAATTTGAAGTCCTTAACTTCAACAATACTTTCCAGGTTCCATAATATTTGGTAAGAAAATTGAATTAAACTATAAGCTTTGTGTCCATATCCATGAGCATTGCCCCATACTTAGCCTAAACCCAGGTGAGTCACACTTCCCGTCTCCTGCAAGCCCTAAGGGCCACCCTTCTAATTGTGCTATCACATCCTGCTGGTGTTCGATCCAGGCCTTGTGAACTACGCCATACTGAAGTGTTTCCTGGATTCTATTTTGCGTTGTCCGTTGAATGAAATTCCAATTCAGAAGTGACAATATCATTTTCAGACTGCTAAATGATGCCCCACTGAACAACACGGCAGCTGCCGTCATCAAATTGCCAACAGGCATCTTTCTGGCCTCTGTCTGTGTTGAAAGTCAATAGCCAATAGAGTTCCTCGTGTGAATGTGTTTGTCATCACGGCCTTCCCTTCGCAAACTTCACAACTGACATATTTCAGTAAGCTTTGCAGTGAACGTAAACATTAAACGTTTTATTTGTCATTTCAGTAGTATCTTCCAGTTCACCACTACTTTCCGTAGAAATATCACTCTCGTTTGGATGAAATTTGGGGTCATGGTTTTCATTGTCTAGATAACAGTCTGTTGATGCAGATAGCTGGCTGTTCCAAGATGAAGTACTGTTGTTTTCATGCACATTAATCATAATGTCACGGGTGTCTTTCTCTGGTAGTTCAACTACGTAATCAATTTCTTCTACAATATTTGCACAGTTTGCTGTAGGCTGGTAGCCGTAATACAATTGATATCACGAACTAGTGTTTCTGAATGTAAATTCTTTGCAGGTGTAGATGTAAACCTCTGTGTGTATGTGTGATTAGAGAGAAGTGAATGACTTGTGAAAATTCTCTATTTTCTGTCTGTATTTTGATTGATGTTGTGTTTGGTTTCTCCGTCTGAGTTCCAAAGTCTGCGAACACTTTTTCATGCGCTTGATCTTCTAGTTGGTGACAGCTAACAAATGAAAGAAAAGCGTTAAGAATGATGTGTTTTAGAGTAAAGATTGGATGAAAAATTATTATGTGTTTTAGAGTAAAGATCGGATGAAAAATGAAGACCCTATCGTCTTAACGAGACAAAAGTTAACGACGGACGGACAACTCGGCATCCCATAAGCTCTGCTGGCCTTCCCCATAAGCTCTGCTTATCTAACAGAAAATCTAATTTGACCTCTTCTACTCTGGCAAACATATACATGCTTGATTGGGCCGTTTCCTCCCTTGACCGAATATTGGCCCCATATTCAGTCCCTAACGAAAATCCGAAACATTCCGGTTGCGTTCTGCATTTGTAGGTGGATTTGTGGGATTAAAGGGTGGAGGTGGGACATGTAGAGGTGGGTCACCATATAATGGGTAACCAGGGTCGTAGGGGCTGGGACCATAATTTGTACGAGGATTGGATGAATTTGGAACTTCGCTACGTGGATTTGGGAAATTTGGACCCGTTTTATGTGGATTGTGACCACCAAGTTGGCCCTTACCCCGGTTACCATGTTTAGGGTTAGTAAGTATACTGGTCCAATTGACGATTGAGGTCCACAATTTTCTTTTCTAGTTGCGCATACCTATCGCCTGTTTCTTTAACCGTGGCAATCCTACCTCTATTTTCCAACTTGTTAAAAGTCTTGTCCTCTAGGGCAAACTATTTTGCTTCTTCTAGTTATTTTGGGTGCATCCTTCTTACTTGAAGCGCGTTTCCATATTAAATGAGGCATTTATGAAACTATCTAAGGCGAACTCTTCCCTTTGATCATAACTAGCCTTCGGATAGGCTTTGTTCAGTAAACGACGGATTGCTCCCGACAGATCCGACAAAGATTCGTTTGATCTTTGTTTACGCAAAATTCAGTTTTGTAGACAGGTCAAACTGTGATTTTAGATTTCCTATAAGGGCTTGTAAGTCTCCCTTCTCACTTTCTGACAAATCGGTGTACATTTGTAGGGCACTACCTCTTAATTTAGAGACTAAAAATGTGGCTGCGGTGGCAGAATCCCACCCATGGATTTTTACACACAAGTTAAAGGGACACTGTCCGTAAGTAAGCAGATATTGAGCATAACCAAATAACTGTCTGACTTTTATTCAGTGAAATATATACATGAAAAGATGAGCATAGACACTAAGAAGTCTGTAGTAATACATTCGTGAGTTTGAAAAAAAAAAGCTTAAATTATTATTTGTAAATAAAGTGGGACCCACCGTATTTACCTTTTCTGCGATCACGTGACTTCCATTAGCGCATTAGGTTTTCACCATAGTATTAAGTGCGTAATATGTATAGCCCGCTTAGCTCAGTCGGGAGCTTGGCTCCAGCGTAAGTGGAGTCTCTACGATAGAATTTGCAGCAACTCTGCAGTTCAGGGTGAGAAGGTTCTAGGCCCATTTTCCATATTTTATCTCGATGTACATGGAAGATGAGCCTGGCATGTTCATGCCTTTTAGGCGCCATATAACCTTTTCATGTGTTGGTGCGCCTTAAAACCCCAATTCAATTCAATTCAGTCGGGAGCTAGGTCGACCACTTTACGCTCACTCTTTTTACCGCGAGTGTAATTTTAATTTGGGCTGCGAGTTCAAACGCCCGAAATGGTTTCTCTTTTTTTTTGTACCGCGATTGAAATCCGTCAAACAATCCTGCTTTAATTAGTAAATCTTCAGTAATGTTATGTGTGTAATGTTTGCGAACATAATTAGTGTGTGTTTTATAAGCTAAAAGTTTCGGACAGTGTCCTTTTAATGTGGGACAAGTAATCGTCCAAATTATTCTTCCCATCGTATGGGTCTGGAATCATCATTGGTTTGCTTATTTTATGTGTATTTGGTGGGACTATTACATTTGGCATGGATTCTGCTACCACTGTGGTAGGCATATTACATGTGCCATGGTTGGTCACATTCTGTGTATGTTGTCCCACCGGCATGGGGCTGTAATCAGGCGTATATACATGCGGTATGGGTGTTCCAGGCGTTAGCGAAAACCCTGTCATGTATGGGTATGAGGGAGCAAAAGGTGCAAATTGTGTAGCTGGAGTGCCCCCTTGTTATACTAATGGAGTAAAACTCTTGAGGCCCAGGTGGATTGGCATTAGACCCATTTCTCGGTATGGGTGTACCAGACGGCAATAAATATGAAAACCCCAATATGTAAGGGGTCGAAGGAGTAAAGGGTCCAAATGGTGCGGCTGGATTACCCTGTGGTAATATCGGAGAGAAAGCCTGGGTCCCAGGAGGTAGGGAATAAGACATATTGTTTTGAGCTAATGGTACCCTCCCCTCGCTTGTTTTCAATGTTTGTACAAATCCCACACTGGTTTGGGGTACTACCGATTGTGTATAAACATTTGGTTGAAACGCAAACGACGTAAATGCATATTCTGGTTGGGCTGTTGTAGTCATTAATCCTTGATTAACTGTTACTACATTCGGAACACTATTAATACCAAACCCTTTTGGTAACACCGACAAATTTATAGTATCGCTTTTTGCGGTTTTAATAATAGGGGTAAACTCTGCCATCGCAGCACTAATCTCAGTTGGTGCATTTGCTACCACATAATCGGGCATTGAACTACTCGAAATAACTACATGCTCGCTCATCGGTGGGTCTATATAACCACTTGCTGTACTAGTTACACTAGTCGGATTGAAAGCGATCAAATGTTCTGCTATTGCAGTCGTAAAGATCAGTGTTGTATTCGCTACCACACTCTCACGCGAGGCGGTAATGGTTATATTCCCACTAGTGGGTGGGACTATATCCCCACTTGCAATACCAGTTACACCAGTCGTATTAAAACAACTTTCATTTTCTGCTAATGCAGGCGTAGAAGTTGGTGGTGCGACGACCACCACATTATCATGCATTGAAGTAAAATCTCTCAGAGACGCGGGAATATTTAAATCCTTAAAAGAATCTGACAGCCTCTGGGAAATAGGTTTGGACGTCCTCCCATGACCTGTCGCCCCACCGCGACCCTTTTCGCTAGCTCTTGTGTTATACATTTGCATAAAAAGAATACCGGGTATAAAAGGTGTCGTACAGAACATACTACAACAACACTGATGACTGGACGATTGTTTAAAACTAGAACGTTGTGCGCTATTTGTAACAACCTTCCTTTGTGGTTAAGACATGTTAAGGGTGAACAATACTTTAAAGTTTCATGAAGTTTCATATATAGTGTATATACATTCCGACAGAATGTTTGTTCAATAGATTCCGCCCTGGCTTATACTCTTATCTCGGGGTCGCAATTTAAATTGGTCGTTAATAAGTTGTGGCAATCCGAAATGGCCGTCATTAACCAAGACAAGTCAACAATCACCATCACAGACCACCATAACTGAGTTCGGTTCTAGTATGTAGTCAAATCATCATTGTTGTGAACATTCGCTTCCTTTTTCACTTAATTCCTAGACGAAGTACCTTTAAATCTGGCAAAAGCTAAATTGTACCCAACTAAATTGAAATCATGAATCTTTCTTTAAATGAAGAACATATTCCTTTAATATTGTTGGGCATTAATATAACCCCTAACACAGTCTTGGTACTCCACGTTTTACAAATAGATCCACGCAGGTTTCCCAGTCAAATAACTAGATCAAAAAATATATATGTAAAAACCCAAAGTATCGAAAAGTTGTCTAGAAATCAAGTGATTATTGGAAGCTTTGTGTAGTATCCTAGAGCCCATTCGCAATCTCCACTTCATTTGCATAAATCCTAAATAAAACTTGTATTATCCACCAAGTATCGTTTTATAAAATCTGGACACTCATTAACCGTATTACTATAATAAACTCATTTAGATACAATTCTGTATGATCGAATTGTATGGCTGCTGTATGCACTCGAACATTAATGTGATTATTTACCAAGTGTCGTTATTAAAGTTTCATTTTATAAAATCCGGACACTCATTAACCGTATAACAATAATAAACTCATTTAGATACAATCCAGTATGACGGAATTGTACAGTTGCTGTATGTACTCAAACATCAGTGGGATTATTAACCAAGTGTCGTTATTAAAGTTTCATTTTATAACATCCAGACACTCAAATCCCAGTGCGGACATTTCACAGAGGGCGGTTCAAAACCTACACCGCTAAACTGTCTAATGTGCAACAGTTGAACAATGTAGTTTGGAGTCGGACTTTTAAAAGACATCATGGCCTGTGGGCTACCTCGAAGGGAATACAAGAATATTTTCAATAGAACTAACTGGAGTTCATGTCAAATTTATCAAACACTGCAATATTTTCGAAACAACCCAGCAGGTGAATCATAGGAAAATTGAAGAACAAACACATGAATATATGACATTATTTATATTAACTTTCAGTAGATATTCTGACAATATACAAATAATCAAGTCTCAGATTGAACATATTCAATCATTCATCTTAAACTCAAGGGGAAGGAAAAACTACTATGTACGACACCGATTACACCCAGTAATAAGGAGGTTTAGCACTGCATGTTAGGGATTATTCCAGTCTTGTAAAAAATATTATAATGTACCTAAACATCTACCCAAACATGACCACGTGCTCTAAATTTCCAATCACATTTTTCTAAGAAATATTACAATTCGAAAACTCTAATTATAAAATAAAGATGGAGATAGTTTCTCCTATTTATGGCATAAGTTTATGTAAGCATTTCAGTTATTGATTTCCAGTTGAAAAAATGATTAAACCCTCAACATAGTTTTAACACGGATCAGAAATATCAGCGAGCCGGAAGATTTCCAAGAAATTATTCATCCTTACTCAGGTTTGCGTAAATATACAAGACCAGAATATTTCCTAACGCGGTCCAAAGAGATAATAAATCAGAAAGACATAGTTATGAGCCAAGAGCCGCAGGTGGGGAGACAATTTTACCTGTCCGATGCGGACGGAACAAAAACACGTCCGCTCTGTTCAAGAGTCACAGCAAAGAGAACGCAGATTGGAACTGGGGCTTTCAAATTTTCCACGAAAATAGTCACGTGACCGAACAACAATTTAGTTATTCTTACTTAAGATTTATTTCAATAACCAAACCTGTACTTATTATCGGTTATAATTATGATAATTTTAGATGATATGAATTATTAAGAAGTTATTGTTGAAGTGAAAATATTAGAATTATTAAGACTAATAATATTAGAATTATTGGGTCCGAGGGAGGTAAAAAAAACTGAGGTGATCGGTGTCTAATATTTTATTTACATATATTGAAGAAAAGGCAAGTAACGATGCAAGGATCATTACATATTTATGATAATAAACAATAATAAATAATCCACGTTTTAAGACTTTTATTAAATTTTTTTTTTTACTAAATACACAATAATACATACACAATAATACAACTTACACATCAACACAACATCTAGCATACATACAATAAACAAGAATAAATAATCCATGTTTTAATACACGATGAAGAAGAAAACATGTATACATACAAAGATTTACTATATATAAGTTTATACACAATCATCAACACATCATGCACACATATAATAACATCAACTACACAATATTCATCCCTGAAAATAAAACAGCACATTTGTTAATACTTAAAAACTATAACCTTAGCACTCAAATAAATCCAACACAAATTAGCCCATTCAATGTCTTGACTTGCACACATTAGCTAGCAGTTCCTATTTAGATGCTTGACCTTCCAGGCCTGGCCTTGTGCCACTCTTCCACTGCCCTGTCATGTTCAAACTCTGATGGAGGTGGGCCCTGCATTGTTACTGCCAGCGGTGCATTGTTACACAGAGTTGACCTGTGCTCTGTCTTAATTATCTTTAGTGTAGAGAATCCCCTCTCGCAATCTGCTGTTGATGTTGGAAGAAGCAGACCAACAGCTGCAATCTTGTACAAGTTGGGATGAGACTCCTGTAGCGCCTTCATTACCCATTCCATGTTCCTGTCACTGACCTGTTTTCATTCTTTGTAACCTCCCTCACTTGTCTCCACTTGATCATCATTGAATCTTCATCCAGGTTGAAGTGGCAGGCCAAGGTATGAAGAAATATATATAAATAATTTAATATAAATATATAATAGACCAACACACTTAATAATAGTAATTACTGAATTATTTTTGTTTTATTTTGTAAATTATTTCTAGTATTTTTGTTATCAAAATATTGACAAGCTTTGAAGTAAACAGATAAATAAACAGATAATTTCCTTCATTTCTTTGTTTCTTTCAAATGACCAGATATTATCCCAAAATTGCTATTTATTTTATTGACAAACTTAAATCAAAGACAATCAAAACAATTATACTTACTTAAGCAAAACAAACAAACTCTTGTGTCATGATGAGCACATCGCATCTTTCATTTCCGTCTTGAACAATACACGTAAGCCGATACACAAACTGGCATTATTAACAAACCGTACTTGTTAAAAATGCTCATTTATTTCAATATATATTCATTCAAGTTATTTTAATAAACAATATAAAAGCATCTATTTTTCACAATAAAACTACACAGATTTGTATGCACAATGTTATGTAAACATTACTAACCTTGACTTGATCTTTCACGTGACCTCCTGGAAAAAAAATCAAGAAGCGGAAATTTTGATATTCAGGCTAAAAAAAATTTTAACCAATCATTGTAAAGCACATTTTGGAGCTTCTAGTTATAAATAACTTTCAAGTGGGATTTTCCAATAACTTTACAATGTCATTTAAAGTGAAGCATGGGATGTAAACACAGATCAAATTCTGTTAAAAATCATTTCATTTCACCTGTACGGATTTATCCAGCTGTATGGATATAGCCGCATCGACTCTACTTATTGAGTTATTTTGTATTAAAATTTGCCGAAAGCAATATAGGAGTCTACTGCTTACAGAATTAAAATGACCCATTATGTTTGAAGAATGTTCAAAAAGGATTGTCACATATTTTCTTTTTCTTCAGAGTCTGTTCATCCCCAATAAGCCATTTTGGAGGCTGCAATGTCATGAACGATAATATACTTCTTTGCGCCATTTGTGTATTGAAAATAACACATGACATAAATTAAGTAAGTCCGTTACTTATTAACACAAAAGTAGTCTGTAAGCACAAAATATCACCAAGTTAATGTCGGTAAGTTAAACAACAACCACAAATAAAGTCAGTAAAAACATTTGCCAATTTACTTTTTACCTAGTTGCAGTTTTATCACGTTTGCATTATAAACTTCAAAGACAATCAATAAATTATCAATTATCAAAACAATAACACCGATTGAATTACACATTGACACCATTGAGCGACAGGTTAGCTTCACCTCTAAATTTATGCGCAGGTGGTAATTTCGCTGCGTCAGAATTGGGTCAAATTAAATTTCCATTCGTCAATGCGTCTATTGGGAACCTTTTTTCTGTCCCATCTGCTACGTGGGAAGTTGCTACTGCTGTTTTATAAGTTATCCCTTCCCTCAGTTCCTTTGTAACAGTGTCATTATTATGATTTAGTTTTCTCTTGATTTTGTCTGCTTGAAGTTGACGCTTCCTTTTTCCAGCAAGTTCTGCAAATACTTTTCCAGGTGAAATATCCACAGCTAGATGTGTTGACTCCATTGATATAGGTCATTCTCAAATTCGTTTGAGCAACCGCACAATCTACATGGTTATTGAGACTATTTTAGGTTGAGACATTTTGGGGTCTTTGAAGCAACCATGTTCTTGAATGACTGTACATCCTTTGTTGAATCTCCTGGTGCAAGTTTCTCAGCATTTCTTTGGCATACTTCAAATACAGACTGAGATCTGAACGAAGGTATTCACTAGAGATATCACAACATGCCAATGATTTGTGTTTATACGTAAGAGGATCCTTATTCACATATCCGCACCAAGTATCACACTAACTGATCACCGAACGCATGAGGTACTGTTTATTTCAGTGCTTTACGACAACCTTTAGTTTGAGGCATTGCATAATTAAAGCATTTCTGTAACTAGTTGATAACTTTACTAGAAATTCACATGTGTTTCTATTGTAGACTGTACAGACTTTTTTCTATTCTATGAGAGATATCCTGCTTTATTTTTGCCATTATAGTAAGTCATCATCCATTTTAATAACCCTTACCTCAACGTCGTTCAACGCAATCTCTTACTCGAATTTCAAATTAAATTTTGTATCACAGCGATGAAGTGATGTAATACCGAAAGCTACTTTGGTATTCAGGTTAATCACAGGAGACTCTGTACGGTCAGACTTGTTTGTTGTTACACTGTTTAGTATCCCACTCGGACACTGAACCGTCAACACTGAGCCAAAACCATACCTTGCTTCACCAACAATTTTTAACAAATTAAGAGTCTGTCCACAATCTACACATACAATCAACTGCTCTACCATATGTCTACTGCCCAGAGGTAATGACCACTTGGGTGCCTATTGGATTTGCACCATGTAATCGCTTCTGCGCACTCATTAAGAGAACCACCTTTTTCTTAGCCAGTTTAGCCTTGGTGGAAGATCTACCAGGCCTGTCATGCAATCAGTTCATTCAGCTGGGTTTTGTATTTGTCTATGGTTAACAGACTGTGAATCATTTAGCTGATGATAAGCATGCAGTAGTATTTCCGGGATCTTTACGTCTGCAGGGCCTTTTTTTCATGATTTTGGGAACATGACCCATACCCCTGGAATTGGGAATTTTATCGGCATTTTACTCAAAATTGGGAAAAATAACATAAGCTAAATTTCACTAATAAGTACTTTTTCAGGAATAATTGCACGGAATTAACACGATTCCTTAGTTCAGTGAGCAAGAAAAGGTACACATACTGCTCCTCACCAGGGAAATCAGTTTCTTTAGATGGTACAGACTCACCATGGTCAGAAATTGTACTAGCAGTGGGTTTAGACGAGGTCTCTGTGTCGGCAGCTGTGACTGATTGTGACGACGGTGCGGCTTGCTTGAATAATAAGTCGATCGTCCGTGATTTACCTTCTGTTTTTTTAAGTTTCTTTATATAATATTTGGAAGAGGTTTGGAATTGTGCGACATTTGTGTTTTATTTGTTTAACATTGAAATCCGAATCGATCAGACACTTTGTAAATATTGTATTTCCTATTCAAAATGATAAAAAAAAACACATCTACAACATCAGATAGTTGACGCCTACGATAAATTTCGAAAATATCCGAACATAAACCACTTCCGGTAGATTCGTACTACATATTTTCATACCAAGAAAATATCGATTTTTGTTTGATTTTAGCTTATGTTTTTGAGGTTCGGATTGGGAATTTTCATCCAGAAATTGGGAAAAAAACATACTTTTGGTGATTGGGAATATGACCGAATATCGGCTATAAAATCGACCCAAAAAAAGCCCTGCGTCCGGGATTTTTTTACGGAGCATAATGAAAGTGTAACTGAAAATGAATGAAACTGCAAGTATTGGAATGGAATAGTGTTAATCTGTATTTTCATGGAATAATACTTTATTCATAATGCGGTATTCCTGTATTCCTGATTCCTGACTTGGTTAAGGTTTGTACATTGTAAATGTAAGCTTGGTTTAATTTTGTATACATCTAAGCTTGGTTAAAGTTATTATGTAAACTTGCATCTCACAAATTATTTTAGATAATGGATTGAAACTTTACACAAGCATTCTTCATTATAAGACAACACAACAGAGCCAGGTTCTATAACTTTTGCTTTTATTTTAACAAAATAATGGTCCCTTAGTAAAACTTGGGTTTAAAGTTTTTGACCTTGATTAAAGTTTGTATATAAGCTTGGAACTCGCAGTCTACATAATGAATAACGTCACGCATGCATTATTCATTATAAGACCACAACAAAGAGCCACGTTACTTATATACATCTTTGCTTTTATTTTAACAAAATTAAGGTCCCTTTTTACTTAATAAAAACAACAACAGATTCACCTTGTCCAGTCACAAAAAATTATTTTTAATTTGAATTGATTTTCATTTGAAGGATTATATCCATAAAAAAACCTTGGCCAGGTTTCAAAATAAACTATTGACCCATTCATTGTGTAGTTATTGCTTTTGATAATTTAAAATAACAACGCTTATTTCAGCTTGATAACTTTCATAATTTCAATAATTTTTTAAAGTACAGCGAAAACAATTGTTTGCATTCCTATCAGCATGGTCAGTTCTCAGGCCAACAGTCATGTTTATTTACTTATCGGCAGCTTTTTACGCTTGCATAAAACCTTGCTTGTTGTCAATGGTGATGAGTTGCTTCCAAAATACTGCACATAAAAAACTTTTGCAATTGTCTTTAATGAAAATTTGAAATAAATGCTTGTGGTCACGTAACAATAACGCTTAGGGATTGGCTGACCCTATCTATCAATTTCAGGTTTTCAATAAAACATAAAGTTCATTTGTATTGACTAGAAAGTAGATTTTTAACTAGGAAAAATAGAAGACACATTTAGGTAACAAATTGTTACTTTATAGTACACTCACTGTACTGATGCAGTGATCTGGAGTCATACCACAATACAACTAGTAATCATTGTTTGAACTTTAACTTAATTACTGACTGTCCTCACTGAAGTGCCCCACTTTCAGACTGGGCAAGCACAGTGATGGTGCAGCTTAACTTTTTCTCAACATATTGTCACTTAACACAATCAAGAAAGTTCACTTGGTGTGTTGGCGACTACCAGGTCCAGAAATAAGCCAGTGACCGATGACTCGGTAGATGTCTCTATCAGAGAATGGTCCGTGGGTTTTCAGGTTCATCAGCATTCTCAGAGTGTCTGGGTTCAAACTATTCCTAACCAATGTTTTCACATTGTTCATTAGACTAAAGCCATTGTAACTATATTTCTGATTTTTGGTTTTGGGTTCTTGAGGAGCTTTTCAAACACAGCATGCTTCGGTGTGCCGGAATTCTTATACGCTTTCAGGGTGGCTTTAAGATTGATGTATTCCATCTGGATTTCTGCGTGTCTGTTTTCAGTGAAGAACGGGGTGAAGTGATGTAACAGGTCATACATGTCTGCCTTTCCATGCAATAATTGCACACTGTAGTCTGGGAAGTCTTCTAAGTCAAAAGCCCGAAAGGATTTCAGTGTAGTCTTGGTGAAATTCTCGAATCTGGTGAGGATTTTTTTTTATTAGTTCTATTTCTATTATTCACATTATTACATTATCAACTTATCATGTGGCAGTCTCCAGTTATTTCGAATTAATTCTCTTTACCTAGATATCAAACAGAAAATAATTACAGTATTCTTCTGCTGTTGTTTTTTCACAAGATGACTTAATTATTGAATAACAGGGGAGATCAGTGGGCACTCTGCAGATAGTTACCTTTTGTTTATGTATGTAATGAGATCATCCACAAGGTCTGTCAACAGGCTGTCACCTGGAGAATTGCCTTTCAACTTTTCGCCTTCAAACATTTCATCATTCAACTTCGTCTCGAACTCCATCATATATTTCCCTACTGTGTGTGTTTCAAGCTGGAGGACAGTGGATTCAGCTGCTGGGTGCATGTCACATATGAGAAGCAATTTCTCTTGGAATCTCTGACCGAGGGACTGTAGAATCTCTGTCACATCACACATGATGTGTAGCATCTTGATGAATTTCACTGTTTTCAGATCCCTTAAGTAAACCCTTGGCCCTAGCTGACTTGTCTGATGATTTTCTCTCAGCCACATGTTCAAGATGGCAGCGGATGGTGGTAATATTTTTCTGTAGGCCCTGTAATGCTTTCGACTTACTTAATTCCAATGATATAATACAATGGTGAAACTGGAGGTTCTGCCACTTCTTTAACTTCTTGGCGGCGTTGTTGATGAGCCGTTAAACAACATTCAATTCATTTCAATTCGGCGGCGTTTTGGACTGAAGTGATAAAAACAGTAAATCCCCTTTACAACATCTTCAAATCGTTTGAGATATGTGTACCTTTTCACCGCGTCAAGAGCTGCAAGCTCCAACTTGCAGGCTGAGCAGTGCATTGGTATAATCCAGGGGCATAGTCTATAATTTTCTTCATTGTCCCACTCTTCAAGCCCTGCATCTGTGACAGATGCGCCATCGAAGTTTGCACACACAAGCGTTGGTTTTCTATTGTTCATGTCACTTAAATCCGAGAAAGACATATCCACTTTAGCCAGTCCTATTTCTAAGCTTTCCATAACACGGTTTGCACAAGATTATTTAAATCCAAAATATCCACTAAGTCTGAACCTTTACCTCGGTGACATACCTAACATAACTTCCTGTTCATTAATTGAAAAATCTGTACATGTACTACCGTCTGCTAAAATGGATACGAAATTGCTCTTAAGCAGCTTTCAACACTACAGCCATTTCGTTCACTATACTCACACAGGCCTTTAAAGTGAAAATGGCCTTAAATTCTCCACGAGGTAAAACACACTGTTAAATAAGATCCTCATGATTTTCATTTTTGTCTCGGGTAACTTTTTGAGAATTTTCCCACACGGGGTTTCGTCAGCTTTCACACTCTCAGCCGATGTTTTTAGGTGATCAGTCACGATTATGAAGAAATTGAGATACACAAGATCTATGTAGGGCACTGACATGGTGTGATCTAATAGTGTCCAACCGAAAATTGTCTCTTCCAACAGCAAACACATTGGCTCCAGCCAAAGAAGGATATTTCTTGCAATATGTGCAGAAAATTTTCTGATTTTCCTCATCGTATTTCAACCACTCATAATCCTTTATCCAAGAACTCTGAAATGCGGGTTTCTGTTTATTAACGTCATACTTCTTGTTCTTTGATACAGAATCATCATCATTTTTTAAATTTCAAGTTTCTACTTTCACTTTGCCCTTCACTTTCAGTGACAACATTTTCCGTATTATCTAACCTAGTAGCTGGTCAACTAACCAAAGTAGGAGGGTAAATCACCTGCCTACTAGTTATAAAGGAAAGACCTGGCTCTGAGCTGGTATGCTTTGGGCGGGTGTTTGTGGTGTGCTCTGAACTGGTGTGCTTTGAGCAGGTGTTTAAGGCATGCTCTGATCTAGTGTGCTTTAGGCAGGTGTTTGAGGCAGGCTCCGAGCTGTTGTGCTTTGAGCCGGCGTTTGAGACATTCTTTGAACTGGTGTGCTTTGAGCATTTGTATGGGGCATGATCTGATCAGGTGTGCCTGTGTACATGCTCTGATCTGGTCTGGTGTGCTTTGAGCTGGTGTTTGAGGCAGGTTCTGAACTTGTGTGCTTTGAGCCTATGTTTGAGACATCCTCTGAGATGGTGTGCTTTGGGCAGGTGTTTGAGACATCCTCTGAGCTGGTGTGCTTTGAGCTGTATATGTGGTGTGCTCTGATCTGTTTTGAGCCAGTTTTGAAGCAGGTTCTGAACTTCTGTGCTTTTAACCTGTGTATGAGACATGCTGTGAGCTGGTGTGCTTTGAGCCTGTGTAGAAGACATGTTCTGAGCTTGTGTGCTTTGAGCTAGTGTATGAGGCATACTCTGAGCTGGTGTGCTTTGAGCCTGTGTATGAGACATGTTCTGAGCGCTTGTGCTTTGAGCCAGTGTATGAGGCATACTCTGAGCTGGTGTGCTTTGAACCGGTGTATGAGGCATACTCTGATGCTGGTGTGCTTTGAGCGAATTCAAATTTCTGAACTCGCTGTTATAGTCTTCAAAAAAGAAGCAACTCTAACACCATAATGGCCCATTCATTTTCAATGTGTTCAGCAAGTGAAGCAGAAGGTGGACAGAAAAGGTCATTGCATGGCTACCTGTAGGAAATAGTATACATGAATTTATTTAAAAGTCAAAAATATGATCAATTTTAAATAGGAGCAGTGTAGAAATAAAAAGCAGCTGTATTTAAATTTATTTTGTTTCATAAAATAACTAGCTGAATTGTATGCAAAGTAATGGTATCCTTGACCTCTTAGTTTACGACCACTTAACGACAGTTGGCTGCATATATCAGTAATGCATTATATATATGACATAATCTAAAGTATTCAAACTTTAACAAAAACTACTGCAGCTTTGATTAAATCTTGTTCATTTTCAAATAACTTGGCACAAGTGCTCACCACAACAAGACGACATGTCGCGCACAAAACCAAGGTTCGTGGCACCAAGGTCAAGGTCACATTTAGAGGACAAAAGGTCAAATCATGTCTAGTCAATAACTCTAGCATTCCTGGACGGATTTTCAAATAACTTGACACAAGTGCTCACCACAACAAGTCGACATGCCGCACACAAAACCCAGGTCCATGGCGTCAAGGTCACACTTAGAGGTCAAATGTCAAATCGTGTCCGGTCAATAACTCTGGCATTCCTGGACGCATTTTCAAATAACTTGACAGACAAGTGCTCACCACAGCAAGACAATGTGTCGCGCACAAAACCCAGATCAGTGGCTCCAAGGTCAAGGTCACACTTAGAGGTCAATGGTCAAATTGTGTCAATAACTCTGGTATTCCTGGACGGATTTTCAAATAACTTGGCACAAGTGCTCACCACAACAAGACGATATGTCGCGCACAAAACCCAAGTCCGTGGCTCCAAGGTCAAGGTCACACTTAGAGGTCAAAGGTCAAATCATGTCCGGTCAATAACTCCGGCATTCCTGTATTTGTTGTTGTGCACAAAACGCAGGTTCGTGGCTCCAAGGTCAAGGTCACACTTAGAGGTCAAAGGTCAAATTGTGTCCGGTCAATAACACTGGCATTCCTGGACGGATTTTCAAATCACTTGCCACAATTGCTCACCACAACAAGACATGTTGCGCACAAAATCCAGGTCCGTGGATCCAAGGTCACGGTCACACTTGGAGGTAAAATGTCAAATCATGTCCGGTCAATAACTCTGGTATTCCTGGACGGATTTTCAAATAACTTTGCACAATTGCTCACCACAACAAGACGACATCTTGTGCACAAAATCCAGGTCCATGGTTCCAAGGTCAAGGTCACACTTAGAGGTCAAAAGTCAAATCATGTCCAGTCAATAACTCTGGCATTCCTGGACGGATATCAAATAACTTGCACAAGTGCTCACCATAACCAGACGACAAGCACAAAATTCAGGTCCATGGCTCCAAGGTCAAGGTCACACCTACTGGTCAAAGGTCACTTCGGGGGCATTTGTCACTTATTGTGACATTTCTTGTTTATTTATATATCAGTCGAAAAACTCATTTTTCTTAACACTGTAAGATTTTGTTCTGACATAAATTTCCTTCTTGCATTACTGCTTCCAATACAAAATCACTGTACAAAGTCAGTGGAAAATACATTGTGTACTTGAGATTTCTTGCTGCAAATTGACAAAAAAATAATTTGCCAAATACCAGAATCGTTCTGGAAAAATTGATTTAATTACATCCTTGATACGAACTCTGTTGTTGTGAAATGCCACCTTACATATACTGTATCTTCGGAACCACTTAGTATCTGTCAAATGTCTGTTTTCGATGTTGTGCCATTTGACAAAATAAATATTTTACAGCTGTTATATAATAATAATGTTATGAATCAACATTACACAACAGTAAATTTTACACAAACTTTATTAAAATAATGTACACAACTTCTCAACATAGTAAACGCTGGTTTATATTATCATTAAACAATTATGTCGCCCAGAAATTACAGAAAAAATCTACATCATCTCCTCTTAATGTCCTTATACATCTATTTAAAGTCAGTCTGGAAATGTTTGAAGTGTAGTTTTTCTCTAATTCATATCTCTGCTGCAAGAAGGGAAAGCTAGTGCTTCATTTCCAGACATTGATAGACAGACACTTGTGTCATTACTGGTACAAAGCATCACATTATCGTGGCTTATTTGAATCAGGCTGTTTATTGCTATTACTATCTGTATCAGAGCATCATCCAAGATGGCCACCATTACTGTTATGTTGTTCATTATAATATATGATGACAATCAAGTCAGATGATGGTGGATTGAAATAACCACTAACACAGTGTTCCAGCCATGATGTTTAATTCCAAACTGCCCAAGCAGTTCTGTCATGCGCATACGTTGGTATAACAAGTCTGCTAGATAAGACTAGCATTAGAGAATGTGAACATTGCACACAATACTACATCTCCCTTGTTTTAATTTGAATTGTATAAACACAGGTTATTAATGTATCCTACTAAATGAAATAAACCATAACAAAAATCATTAATGTCTTTTTAAATCTTAATACACTTATTTCACTAATTACATAGATGTGTATGTGCTCAAGTATACAATTGTGAATCAATATTTCCAGCCAACAACAAAAGGAAAGACTTGAAAAATCTGTTGTAAGGCAGGGAACTGTGATACATTGCTTGTAACATAACATTTTGGTCACATCTTTTTCCAGTGAAGTGTCTGTCTGTTTGGTAAATTCGCACTTTGTATCACATTATTCAGCTATGCAGTAATTTTTTAGAAAATACATCTGTCCATGGTGGCATCAATTTCCATATTTTGTGTATTGTCTGATTTTATTTGACTCCATACGTCTGGTTCAGTAACAAATTTTAATCCTTCATCATTTTCACTTTCCTTAAAATGGAGTGTTTGTTTGTTTCTGTAATATTGCGTTAAAATTAATCTTCAGCTTCATCTTCGTCACTATCCAATCAATTTATCCTTTCTGTTTACTTTCCAGTATCATTTTGCTTGACTTCCTTGTACATGTTGTTTATTTCTATGCGTATGTTTGGTTGACTGTTGTCTTTGAATGATACATTTCCTGTTCAACTTTTTTATCTACTTCAACTTACTATGCAAACTGATCAACTTTGGTCTGGCCAAGGCACATCATAATCAAATATGTTTGTTAGATATCACTTCCTTAAGGATCACACATTTCATATGAGTTTCTTCTTGTGTAATTTTATTTTAGTACATCTCATCATTTTGACTCCTTCATCTGTTTGTACTATACTATGTTCTTTACATACAGGCTCTTTACAGAGGGTTTGGGATCTAAGGCTAATATCAGGTAGTCTCTAATCATCCAGACACACTCAAGCTGCTGCTGGCGCTTAATGGTTTATATGAAATAAAGAAACATAAAATGCAAAAGAAATATATTGTCATATAATAATTACGTTGTATTTGGTGAGAAAGTGAAGGGGAGGATGGAGGCCGTATATGTTCTTATATTACTCAGGGAAACCCAACACTGGGTCAGGGAAAGATCAGGCAAGTATAAGTTATTGGCTGTTGACTTCAAGTTGACTATCAATCAGATCAGTCCTGACAACCCCTTCTTGAACATAACGAATGTACACAACCTCATCTTCATTAAAAACCACACTGAGACAAAGTTACTCCTACTCACAATATCTTTTGTCATCTGAATAATCCTCGCATTAATGCAATCCGTGAATTCCCTACACGCCTTTTCATTACAATATCTATTCCCTATGTTCAGTCCATTTAGTTCCTGCAAATTGCACAGTCCCATGAATCTGAGAACAGTCTCGAGTTCATTTCCAAATAACACACATTGTTTGAAATGACTTGCATGTTGTTCATTTTTTATCATCAAAGACTTGTTTTTCAACTACCTCAGCAAGAGCACATTCCATATCAGTTACAGCCTCGGCAGCTTGATAGTATTGCCCAACAATATTGCATCCATTGAGAACTTGAAGATCCATTAACTCAGTAAAATTGCCAGCAGCAATGTTATTTTTGGCCATCATATAAACTGTTCTGATGATTCAACATGACTATTGGATCTAGCATCACCAGAAATAGCTGAGGGAAAGCATTTTTAGCTCTACTGATCAGAGATCAGCAGAGCTTATGCCGTGGTGCGTTGTCCGTCGTCCGTCTGTCTGTCCGTCCGTAAACTTTTTTTGTAGCGACTACATCTCTGAAACTACTCAATGGATTTTCATGAAACTTTACAGAAATGTTGCCCATGAAGTCTAGTTGATCCTAGCAAAAATTCATGTTGATGTGAAATCCAAGATGGCCACCAAATCTAAAAATAGATTTTTAAAAAACAGTTTTGTAGCGACTACTTCTTGAAAACTATTAATGATATTGATATGGGACTTTCTCTAGAATTATCAGCATGACATGATGTTGGTCCTTGTCGAAAATTGTTTTGATTCGATGTTAAACATGGCTGTCAGCGGCCATCTTTGTTTACATAGAGTTATCTAGTAAAAACTTGTAGCGACTACTCCTCTATAACGGATTTTCATGAAACTTCGCAGGAATGTTGCTCTTGATGTCTAATTGATCCTAGCAAAATTTCAGGTCGGCCAGAAATTCAAGATGGCTGCCATGGCTAAAAATATATTTTCAAAATACAAGTTTGTAGCGACTACTTCTTGAAAACTATAAGTGATATTGATATGGGACTTTTTCTAAAATGATCAGTATGACATGATGTTGATCCTTGTCAAAAATTATTTTGATTTGACGTTAAACATGGCCGCCAGCGGCCATCTTTGTTTACATAGAGTTATATAATGAAAACTTGTAGCGACTAATTCTCTAAAACTACTTGACGGATTTTCATGAAACTTCACAGGAATGCTGATCTAGCTATCAAAAACCTATCAGTAGAGCTTCATGGTCATTGACCTCTTGTTTAGAATTAGCCTTAATTTTAATAGGGAAATTGAATCTGAGTGATCTTTAGATTCTTTGTGCCTTTGAAGAGTACTGTTTTGATAGTTAGAGCAACCATCTTTGGAAGCAAAAGGGTTTGATTTTTTCCTTCAATGCAATGATTGCACTTCATTCCACAAGTCTCTTTGTCAATTATTAACCACGGGTACTCCTCCACTTTCTAGGTGCAAATGCCATTTTTACCGACGAGTTATTGATCAGGATATGGTAGATGAATGAAAATAATCATCTCAGCGACGTTGACTTTTAAACAGCGAAAATATAAAAAAATACCAGAAATAAATCCGGTACCGTACCCGATATCGAGCGTTTAAACATTACCAAAAGTGAAAATGGCGTCGATCTTTCGGCGATAACAATTTTTAGAAGATATGCAATGATTACAATGACCCATCACGCTCCGAATGTCTATTATGTAAATGTGCGTCCCACTTAGGGACGCAGCTACTCGTGAATTACGTGTCCCATGCTTTTTTATCGAGTCAGGGATGCAGAAAAGCTGCGTCAATGGAAATCTGTTTACCCGATTATTAATATCAATGAAAGCTTGGACAGGTTCGAAAACCAGCCAGATTGGATCAATAACAGCAGAGTTATGGCCCTTGACTTACTTAAAAATGCTATATTTTGCATCATTAATATGATAGGGCCTTCATTTTTATTCGATCTTTACCAAACTTTACCAGATTGTTACATGGTCAATGAAAGCTCAGACAAGTTCGTAAACCAGCCAGATCGGACCAGTATCAACGGAGTTGTGGCCCTTGATTTAGTTTCTTGATGTCAACACTCTAGCAACTTCGTTTTTCATCCGATCTTTACCAAACATTACCAGATTATTAATAGCAATGAAAGCTCAGGCGACTTAAAAAACCAACCAGATAGGACCAGTTACACCAGAGTTATTGCCCTTGAATTAACGAAAATTGCTATATTTTGTCTTGTCAACACTCTTAACGCCTCCATTTTGCATCCTACCTTTACAAAACTTTGCCAGATTGTTGATATTGATAAAAGCTCGGTCAAGTTCAAATGCCAGCCAGATCGGAGTAACACCGAAGTTATGGCCCTTTAATTATTGAAAAATCTGTTAACTTTTTGATGTCGACACTCTAGCACATTCATGTTTCATCCGATCTTTACCACATTTTACCAGATTGTTATGTTAGGGCCTTCATATTGCCGTATTTCAGCAAAACTTAACAGGGGAGATCAGTACCAAGCCTAGTTTGATTCTACGTTAAACATAGCTGCCAGTGGCCATCTTTGTTTACATAGAGTTATATAGTAAAAACTTGTAGCGACTACTCCTGAAACTACTTGGCGGATTTTCTTGAAACTTTACAGGAATGTTGCTCTTGATGTCTTATTGATCCTAGCAAAATTTCAGGTCAGCCAGATATTCAAGATGGCCGCCACAGCTAAAAATAGATTTTTTAAAAAATAAGTTTGTAGCGACTACTTCTTGAAAAAACTATAAGTGATATTGATATGGGACTTTTTCTAAAATGATCAGCATGACATGATGTTGATCCTTGTCAAACATTATTTTGATTCAACGTTAAACATGACTGCCAGTGGCCATTTTTGTTTATATAGAGTTATATAGTAAAAATTTATAGCGACTACTCTGATGAAATTACTTGACGGATTTTCATGAAACTTTACACGAATGTTGCTTTTGATGTCTAATTGATCCTAGCAAAAATTGATCCTAGCAAAACTTCAGGTCGGCCGGAAATTTAAGATGGCCGCCACGGCTAAAAATAGATTTTCAAAATACAAGTTTGTAGCAACTACTTCTTGAAAACTATAAGTGATATTCATATGGGACTTTTTCTAAAATGATCAGCATGACATGATGTTGGTCCTTGTCAAAAATAGTTTTGATTCGATATTAAACATGGCTGTCAGCGGCCATCTTTGTTTACATAGAGTTATATAATGAAAACTTGTAGCGACTACTCCTCTGAAACTACTTGACGGATGTTCATGAAACTTCACAGGAATGTTGCTCTTGATGTCTAGTTGATCCTAGAAAAATTTCAGGTCGGCCGGAAATTCAAGATGGCCGCCACAGCTAAAAATAGATTTAAAATAAATAAGTTTGTAGCGACTACTTCTTCAAAACTATAAGTGATATTGATATGGGACTTTTTCTAAAATGATCAGCATGTCATGATATTGGTTCTTGTCAAAAATCGTTCAGATTCGATGTTAAACATGGCTGTCAGCGGCCATCTTTGTTTACATAGAGTTATCTAGTAAAAAATTGTAATTTAATACTGCTCCTCTGTAACTACTCGACGGATTTTCATGAAACTTTACAGGAATGTTGCTCTTGATGTCTTATTGATCCTAGCAAAATTTTTAGGTCGGTCGGAAATTCAAGACTTTTTCTAAAATGATCAGTATGACATGATGTTGATCCTTGTCAAAAATTATTTTGATTTGACATTAAACATGGCCGCCAGCTGCCATCTTTGTTTACATAGAGTTATATAATGAAAACTTGTGACTACTCCTATGAAACTACTTGATGGATTTTCATGAAACTTCACAGGAATGTTGACCTAACTATCAAAAATCTATCAGTAGAGCTTCAAGGTCATTGACCTCTTGTTGGTTATGATGTTTGGTGAAGTTAAAAATTAAAAGTTTTAATACATACACTTTCTCCCGACTACTTCTCCTGATCCCCTTCCTGGATTTGCATGAAATTTGGTAGGGATGACAATTACCAAGCCTAGTTCCACATACCTTCGTCATGTTCCAGTTGAATGATTTTTGGCAGGTTTATGGCAGATGGGTTTTGATCGCCTGCATATTGATCGCCTGCATAAGGAGTTATATAATGAAAACTTGTAGCGACTACTCCTCTGAAACTACTTGACGGATTTGCATGAAACTTCATAGGAATGCTGATCTAGCTATCAAAAACCTGTCAGTAGAGCTTCAAGGTCATTGACCTCTTGTTATTTATTATTTTATATTATTTATTTATGTGATTGTATACTTAAAATGGAAGCAGTTGTTTGCGTAGTACATGTATCTATGAGCTGATTTACATTTGTGTGAAAGTCCGCCATCTGTGACTCTGTCGGTCGTCTTACATCAAACTGTTGATCCGGCAGCTTTGAGGTGGTGTCATCCATTTCACCGTAGTGCTCCCCTGGTTGTGCCTTCAGCTGCTGTATGATGGATATTGTCCCGTTAACCAGTTGTCTGACGACAGTGTACACTGCATCTCGAGTCTAAAAAATAAATATGATTTAGTATGTGTGCGTTTCATGAGTCCATAAACATTTTCTAATATTATATTCTTTAATCATCATTCTTTAATCATAAAATATATTTTCTTTTTTTATTCATTTAGTAAAATAAATATATTAAACAGTACATATTTCTTGATCAGCAAACCTCATTATAATTAAATGTTCAAAAAACTTACCTGCGTTGCTATTGACAGTGCAGACATGTGTGGAAGGACATCACACATCATTAGCAGGGAGCCGATGAACTTGTAGGATTTGACGAACGTTGCAAGTCCAAGTGCAAGTGCATGAGCATCATCCAGTTCCTGGGCCTCTCTCTCCAAACTGCTTACAACTGCTGGAAAACACTTCCGCAGTGAGTTGGTTGCCAAGTCATGGGACAGCCACCTAACATCCTTCGCCTGGGTCAGCTTCAGGGTCTTGCCATCATAGAGTTCCTATAAAACATAATAATAATAAATAATGCTGCTTGCAAGTATGGCAGATGCATATGAAAAATCATTAAAGCTTCGGAAACAATTAAATGAAAAGAGCCTGCATCAGATGTATTTATAACAAATATTATATATGTTGTGTTAACACTGAGCAATATCAAAAAAAATAATTACATGACATTTTTTTTATTAGCTCACCTGAGCCGAAGGCTCAAAGGTGAGCTATTGGGATCACTCTTTGTCCGTCGTTAACTTTTGCTTCAAACGACTTCTCCTCAGAAACAGCGTGGCCAATTTTTACCAAACTTCACATAGATGAATGCTTTTTAGATTTGTTAAAATTAGGTCAGCGCGACATCCAAGATGGCCGCCATTACCATATATGGTTGAAACCTTAAAAAATCTTCTCAGGAACCGCTGGACAGATTTCAACAGTTTTTCTTTTAAAATGATCGCCAACGCCTAGACTATCAAGTTTGTTCAAATGAAGTCCCCGGGGTCAAAACTGGCCATGCCCCGGGGTCCAAAGTTTGTATATTGAGATTTTGCATGTTTTTCATATAGACATATAGGAAAAACTTTAAAAAATCTTCTTCTCTGAAACCACAAGGCACAGAGGTCTCATGTATAACATGTAGCATCAGCTTATGGTCCTCTACTAAGTTTGTTCAAATGGTGACCCTGGGGTCAAATTTGTCCCCGCCCCGGCGGTCACAGTTTTACATAGACTTATATAGGATTTCTTTTTTAAAAATCTTCTTCTCGGAAACTACAAGAGCCAGAGGTTTGATATTTTGTATTTACTATAAGCTAATGGTCCTTTACCAATTTGTTCAAGTGGTGACCCTCGGGTCACATTTGGCCCCGCCCCAAGGGTCACATCTTTTACATAGACATGTATAGGGAAAAATTTAAAAAATCTTCTTCTCTGAAACTGCAAGAGCCAGAGGTTTAATATTTTGCATTTGCTATAAGCTTATGGTCCTCTACCAAGTTTGTTCAAATGGTGACCCAGCGATCACATTTGGCCCCGCCCCGGGGGTCACAGTTTTTAAATAGGCTTGTATAGGGGAAAAAACTGAACAAAATCTTCTTCTCTGGAACCACAAGGCACAGAGCTCTTATGTATTACATGTAGCATCGGCTTATGGTCCTCTCTAAGTTTGTTCAAATGGTGACCCTGGGGTCAAATTTGTCCCCGGCCCGGGGGTCACAGTTTTACATAGACTTATATAGGATTATTTTTTTTAAAATCTTCTTCTCGGAAACTACAAGAGCCAGAGGTTTGATATTTTGCATTTACTTATGGTCCTTTACCAAGTTTGTTCAAATGGTGATCCTCGGGTCACATTTGGCCCCGCCCCAAGTGTCACATGTTTTACATAGACATGTATAGGGAAAAACTTAAAAAATCGTCTTCTCTGAAACTGCAAGAGCCAGAGGTTTCAATATTTTGCATTTACTATAAGCTCATGGTCCTCTACCAATTCTGTTCAAATGGTGACCCCGGGGTCACATTTGCCCGCCTCGGGGGTCACAGTTTTACAAAGGCTTGTATAGGGAAAAACTGAAAAAAATCTTATCTGGAACTGCAAGAGCCAGAGGTTTAATATGTTGCATTTGTTATAAGCTTATGGTCCTTTACCAAGTTTGTTCAAATGGTGACCCTGGGTTCACATTTGGCCCGCCCCAGGGGTCACGTTTTACATAGACTTGCATAGGGAAAAACTTAAAAAATCTTCTTCTCTAAAAACACAAAGCACACAGCTCTCATATATTACATGTAGCCCTGAGGTCACATTTGACTCTGCCCAAGGTGTTACTCTCTAGCACCTTCATTTTGTATTTGATCTTTACCAAACTTTGTCAGTGTTTTAAACTGTCTATATCAATGTTGTTATACACAACAGAGCCCACATTTCTTGAACAATCTTAACCAAACTTGCACAGATTATATATGACCATAAGATTTCGAAGAAGTTTGATAATGTGCCAGTACTCATGTGATCGCTTTAGGGTCATCTTGGCCCTCTTGTATTGGTTCAAATTTACTCAGGTGAGCGATATAGGGCCATCATGGCCCTCTTGTTTTTTATTTACCTGCATTTGGTGAAGGGCGGCTGTCCACACAGAGCTGTATTTGTAGAACCTGTGGAGCTGGTCTAATACACTTTTGAACGTCTTCAGATACGCGATCTTTCGTCAACTGTCCTACTGCCAAGGCAAGCCGATGGGCGACGCAGTGGTTGGATAGTATGTGGGGTACCAACTCCCGCAGCTTTGCTCCAACGCCATTCTTCTTGCCTACCATGACAGAGGCCCCATCACTGTCAATAGTGCACATCTTCTTCAGAGGGAGGTTGATGTCATGCAGGAAGTCATGAAGTGGTTTCACAGTAGTGTCCGCTGTGCCGTTCCTCAATGGTATCATGCGTAGAAAGTCGGTGCGACTCTGTCCATCCTTCAGATACCTAAAAAAAAATATATATATATAAAAATAAAATTCACATCAATAAAACCATAAACAGTCAGTGACGCTGCTGTTAAAGAAACTAACCCTTCAAATAACGGCAAAATTACACCGCAAAACCGTTTATCAAAACTCTAACCTGTGTTCAGGTCATATAATAATGTATATGTGTCGATTTAAAGTATAAATTTATTCGAAGGTTTTTAAAATAACCATTAATCAATATGGGTTAAATGAATTGAGTTGGTAACTCTTAAATCGACACTTCCAGTTCTGGGGTTTGATCTGCTTGGTTAAAGCCATTTATAGTGTTAGAGTTCGGATTTTCAAAATAGGTAAATTATCCTTGTTGCCATTAGGTTTAGAAACTGTGTACACATGTTGTGAAGTTTGGCTGTTGTTGGTGGGATAGCTACTTTAAGTGCCTTTTTGTTTAACGTTTAAAGTAATGTATGCCATATGTTGATGGTTTGCATTTATTCAGGCCTTTTTCTGGGTATTTGGGGAAAAGACCCCTGCAGAAATTGTGAAATTTTCGTCAGAGAAATTGCAAAGTTCGGGGAAAAGATTATCGACAAAATACTGGATTTGGGAATTTTCAGAACAAAATATTGCATCAAAATACAAGTCAGTTTCAACTTCTTATTAACACTGCTAAAAGACACACATTCACATACAACTTTAATTCACAAAATGCTCATTAATTCTCGATTTCCAGATCGATTCAATTGTTTTGAGCCTTTATTAATATGTACTATTATGCGATGTGTTTGTTGTTTGTTTACCTGCATTACACTCACTATGAATATTACGCACCGAGAAACATACGTTAGTCTTCGAAATATCCAAATGTATAATATGTGTGCTAATCTCCGGCTGCTATTTGTGATATGCGGACCCATCCGACTGAGGTTGAAACAAATTAAATTGGGTATTATTTTTTTTGAAATTGGGAAAAAACGCCTATATTTAGCATTGGATTGGGGCCTTATATCGGCCCCGTGGGAAGCCTAGAAAAAGGTCTGTTGTAACAGTCTATAAAAAAACAGAAACATGCTATAACATTGCATCTTTTATTCAAATAAACTATTGAACTAAATTAAAACGCTATAAGTAGTCATCACTTCAAATCAGATATGCTGCAGATCTAATGTTCACTTGTTAACTAGGCTAGGCTAGTTAAAGATTCACATTTTGCTTAAGACTGATAAGTCTGTCAACTTTATCAGAAGAGAGAGAGAGCAGCCCTTTGAACAAACACTAGATCTCCAGCAGTACTAAAACACTTGTTGCAGGGATGCCGGATTGGATGCCACAAAATAAACGTGTGCTTTATTTGTACTTCCAGATTTGCGATGATTTTTTGCTTTGATTTTAAACATTAAATACAAAACAAATACTCGGTATACCGAATATTCGAGAGTATCTTACAGGCCTTAGAGTTCTCACTGAATACTAATGTTTTTTAGGGAAAAAGTGTCATTGTAGCTTGTTCCTTATTTTCTTGTGTATTTTTGGGGTGCTTATTCATTGGTATAAAGCCTTTTTTAGCCAGACTCACAGCTGAAATATCTTAGATTTTTTCTAGGTTTTGCCTTTAACACCATTTAGTTCTTTTCCTTGAGATATCTGTTCTCAGATGCTTGTTCTTTCCCAACAAATTGCAGCAACTCTGCAGTTCAGGGTGAGAAGGTTCTAGGCACGTTCTCCATATTTGATCTCGATGTACATGGAGGATGAGCCTGGCATCACAGTTCATTCCTGTTAGGCGCCATATAACCTTTCATATGTTGGTGCGCCTTAAAACCCCAATTCAATTTCCCAACAAACTGCCTTAAAGAAGATTATTTTTTTTCAAAGCAGAAGTCCTTATTCTTTTATTTGAAGCCAGTCTGGTAATGTTTGAGATGTAGTTTTTCTCAAATTCATATCTCTGCTGCAAGAAGGGAACATTAGCTGATATAGACACAAGACACTCATCCAGGTACAAGGTATCACTTTATCTTGGCTTATTTGAATTGGGATGTTTATTGCTATTACTTACTATCTGTACCAGAGCATCATCCAAGATGACCGCCATTATCATGAAAGGTTGAAACCTTAGTTTTGTCCAAAACCACTGAAAAGATGCAGGAGATTTTTTTTTTTTTAGCTCTACTGGTCAAAGGCCAGGCGAGCTTATGTGATCACTCTTCGGCCGTCGTCCATCTGTCCGTCTGTCTGGTAGCAATTTTATAAAATAGACATCTCTGAAACCGCTTGAAGGATTTTGATGAAACTTCATCACAATGTTACTAGGGAAGGCCCCTCTCAGATTTGTGTTTTTCATGGCCGCCAGTCATCTAAGATGGCCACCATGGCTAAAACTAGGTCAAATTTAAGGAAATTTCAAACATCTCCTTCGAAACCATTTATTCCATTATTGTGAAATACTATAAATATGTTGCTTAGGTTGGCCTCTATCAAGTTTGTGGTTTTCGTTATCGTCGAATAATCAAAATGGCCGCCACGGCGACTCGGAAGTTTACATAAGAGTTATATAGGAAAGTATTTTGATGAAACTTAATTACAATGATCTTTAGGATAGTCCCCCTCAGATTTGTGTTTTTCGCGGCCAGCAGTCAGCCAAGATAAGATGGCCACCATGGCTAAAATTAGGTCAAATTTAAGGAAATTTCAAACGACATCTCCTCCGAAACCACTTATTCCATTCTTGTGAAATATCATAAACATGTTCCTTGGGTTGGCCTCTATCAAGTTTATGTTTTTCGTTATCGTCGAATAATCAAAATGGCCGCCACAGCGACCCAAAGTTTACATAGAGTTATATAGGAAAAGGTTGAAAATGACATTTTCTCTGAAACCGCTTGAAGGATTTTGATGAAACTTAATCACCATGATATTTGGGATAGTACCTCTCTGTTTGTGTTTTTCGTGGCCGCCAGTCATCCAAGATGGCCACCATGTCTAAAACTAGGTCAAATTTAAGGAAATTTCAAAACAAGTCCACCGAAAACACTTATTCCATTCTTGTGAAATATCATAAACATGTTCCTTGGGTTGGCCTCTATCGAGTTTGTGTTTTTCGTTATTGTCGAATAATCAAAATGGCCACCACGTCAACCCAAAGATTACATAGAGTTATATAGGAAAAGGCTAAAAATGACGTCTTCTCTGAAACCGGTTGAAGGATTTTGATAAAACTTAATCACAATGATCTTTGGGATAGTCCTCCTCAGCCATGTTATTGGCCACCATGTCTAAAATTAGGTCAAATTTAAAGAGCTTTCAAACGACATCTTCTCCAAAACCACTTAATCCATTCCAGTGAAATAGCATATATATGTTCCTTGGGTTGGCCTCTTTCAAATTTGTGTTTTTTGTTATCGTCGAATCATCAAAATGGCGACGACCCAAAGTTTACATAGAGTTATATATGAAAAGGCTAAAATTGACATTTCTCTGAAACCTCTTAAAAGGATTTTGTTGAAACTTTATCACAATGATCTTTGGGATAGTGCGCCTCAGATTTATGTTTTTCGCAGCCGCCAGTTTTCCAACATGGCCACCATGGCTAAAACTAAGTCAAATTTAAGGAAATTTCAAACGACATCTCCTCCGAAACCACTTAATCCATTCCAGTGAAATATTACGTGCATGTTCCTTGGGTTGGCTCTATCAAATTTGTGTTTTTTGTTTTCATCGAATAATCAAAATGGTTGCCGTGGTGACTCAAGGTTTACATAGAGTTATATAGGAAAAGGTTAAATATGAAATCTTCTCTGAAACCTTTTAAAGGATTTTGTTGAAACTTTATCACAATGGTTGGCGTCTATTAAGTTTTTTTGCAGTAATCAAAATGGCGGCCATGGCGACCCAAAGTGTATATAGGAAAAGACTAAATATGACATCTTTACACAGTAGAGCGTCTACAGGCCCTCTTGGGCCTCTTGTTTTGTTAATGATTACCAACCCTGCAACAGTACAAATGAAGTCCATGCGGTCTAAAATGTCCGTGCCTAGGGAGTCCAAAGTTTGTTTATAGAGATTTTGCATGTTTTACATAGACTTATATTTAGGAAAAAACATTGCTTTCTCTATAGGCTCAAAGCAGGGGGCTGTAATAGATTGTATGTAGCATAAGCTTATGGTCATATCACTAATACTGATCTTGTTCCTGAGTGAAGTTTCCGTCTGTTTGGTAAAATCGCACTTTGTATCACATTATTCAGCTATGCAGTATGCATGTGTAGTATACACGTTTTCCTGCTTTTTAATAATCAGACGTGCTGGTTCTTAAATCGCAAAATGCAGTTCTTATGTATTTTTTAATTTCTTAGAAAATTATTTTTCCATGGTGGCATCAATTTACATATTTTAAGATTTATAAAAGGAGATTTAGCTTTGCTGGTGTTATGTCGTGTTCTTGTTGTTATTTGTGTACCTCTTTTATTTTTCATAGGAGTACTAGTGTTTAATAGCACATTCAAGCTGGGATTTAATAGTTTTAGTAGCATGATGCTTTTTCTTTTTTTGATACAGAAATAATCCTCTATTTATTTTGCCTATGCCCATCTGAAAAAAAAGGTAAGGTTTAATATATTTTTAGCTCAACTGATCAGAGATCAGCGGAGCTTATGCCGTGGTGCGGTGTCCGTCGTCCGTCCGTCCGTCTGTCCGTCTGTCCGTCTGTCTGTCCGTAAACTTTTATTTGTAGCGACTTCACAGCTGAAACTACTGGATGGATATTCATGAAACTTTACAGAAATGTTGCCCATAAAGTCTAGGTTGATCCTAGCAAGAAATTCATGTTGATGTGAAATCCAAGATGGCCGCCAAAGCTAAAAATAGAGTTTTAAAATACAAGTTTGTAGCGACTTCTTCTTGAAAACTATAAGTGATATTGATATGGGACTTTTTCTAAAATGATCAGCATGACATGATGTTGATCCTAGTCAAAAATCGTTTTGATTCAACGTTAAACATGGCTGCCAGCGGCCATCTTGTTTACATAGAGTTATATAGTAAAAACTTGTAGCGACTACTTCTCTGAAACTACTTGGCGGATTGTCATGAAACTTTACAGGAATGTTGCTCTTGATGTCTAATTGATTTTAGAAAAATTTCAGGTCGGCCGGAAATTCAAGATGGCCGTCACAGCTAAAAATAGATTTTTAAAAAATAAGTTTGTAGCGACTACTTCTTGAAAACTATAAGTGATATTGATATGGGACTTTTTCTAAAATGATCAGCATTACATGATGTTGATCCTAGTCAAAAATCGTTTTGATTCAACGTTAAACATGGCTGCCAGCGGCCATCTTTGTTTACATAGAGTTATATAGTAAAAACTTGTAGCGACTACTCCTCTGAAACTACTTGGCGATTGTCATGAAACTTTACAGGAATGTTGCTCTTGATGTCTAATTGATCCTATCAAAATTTCAGGTCGGCCGGAAATTCAAGATGGCCGTCACAGCTAAAAATAGATTTTTAAAAATAAGTTTGTAGCGACTACTTCTTGAAAACTATAAGTGATATTGATATGGGACTTTTCTAAAATGATCAGCATGACATGATGTAGATCCTTGTGGAAAATTATTTTGATTCGACGTTAAACATGGCTGCAGTGGCCATCTTTGGTTACATAGGTTATATAGTAAAAACTTGTAGCGACTACTCCTCTGAAACTACTTGACGGATGTTCATGAAACTTCACAGAATGTTGCTCTTGATGTCTAGTTGATCCTAGAAAAATTTCAGGTCAGCCGGAAATTCAAGATGGCCGCCACAGCTAAAAATAGATTTAAAATAAATAAATTTGTAGCGACTACTTCTTCAAACAATAAGAGATATGATATGGGACTTTTCTAAAATGATCAGTATGACATGATGTTGGTCCTTGTCGAAAATCGTTTTGATTTGACCTTAAACATGGCTGCTTTGTTTACATAGAGTTATATAATGAAAACTTGTAGCGACTACTTCTTTGAAACTACCTGACGGATTTTCATGAAACTTTACAGGAATGTTGCTCTTAATGTCTTATTGATCTTAGCAAAATTTCAGGTCGGCCTGAAATTCAAGATGGCCGCCACGGTTAAAAATAGATTTTTCAAAAACAAGTCTGTAGCGACTACTTCCTGAAATCAAAATCAATCAGTAGAGCTTCAAGGTCATTGACCTCTTGTTTTATTAAGATTCAAAATAAAGGTAACAGATAATTGAAATGCAAACGTTACGTCATACAGTATTTTAGTTCTAGCACACAGGTACTTTCAGAATCACTCGTTTGTTCTTAGTTAAAAATACAAAATGGCTTTAAAACGGATATTAATACGAGCATGAATTAAAGGCAGAATATGCTTATCAACACACAAACTGAAACAGACGAAGCACTTGGAAGCATTGCAACTTTGAGAATTCGCTAACAAATAAACTGAATAAAATTAAACTGTACACACTGTGCCGAATAAATATTTTGTAATAATTACGCTGTATCCCCTACATGCTGCACCGACGCTAAGCACAATATAGGAAGTGTGCAGATCCAAATGGTTTATTTATAGCACACATAATGTTTATGCTAACACGAGTTAAAAGGTCACCATGCCTTTTTAACGAAGGAGTACATTTCTAATCAGCTTCTAAAAAATGGCTGGGTATATCGGGTGCTTTATTGCAAATTTGACGGTAATACTATACACAAATACTTGACACAAAGTCTCTGTCATCTCCGTTAAGATTAACAATAAGCATATGCATGAGGTACGAAACAATTTCATTGATACACATGTCAATATAACAGTATATGCACGTATGTTATGCTAGAGTCATTCATTGGCACAAGCTCCATAGCGTTGACACCAGCTCTTGTTCATTTGTGACAAGCCCTTTTTGAAATTGGCGCATAAATCGTCCCTACAGTGTGATCCACCAGCATATTTTGTATAAATTCAGCGCATGCAGGAAATGTCACATACAAAGAATTTTTTTCCAGAGCATATCTTCAAAACTATTGACAGGACTGCAATGAGACTTCACACAATGATAGAGGGCAATGAGAGGAAGTGCAGGGTGCAAGAACCTGTCTTCATTCAAATTAGAGTTGTTTCCCTTGTACTTTTATACTTAGAAATGTTTGTCCGGAGCATATCTTCAAAACTATTGAGGTTTAATTACACTAAATCAGCCGGATGTGCTCACTTGGTGCAGTCGAAAGTAGTTCTATATTAAGAGTGCTGATATTTGTTTTCTTTAAAAACTTTTTTAAATTTCCTGTTATTTTTTGGCTGTAACTATATTCTTTACATGTTGCTGATATTTGAAAAGGGAGCTCATCATGTTTTTGACAGTTTTTGATATAAATTTCAGAAGTGAAAGTAGACAGGGTACGAAATTGCAAGGGGTAAAAATAGCTTTGACCTTTGACCCAGTGTTAGTATACAGCTGAAGAAATGTTTCTTAGAAGGTATTAAACCCCCTATTTCCTTGTTGATGTTTAACAGCAGACTTCTCATGAACAGACTCAATAAAACCGAGTCTGCTGCTTTATTCTCTTAATTGTGTTTGTTGCTCACAAAGGCAAGAATCACCTTTATAAGTATTTATTATGTTTATTTACATGATAAAGTAAGTTTCAAACAATTGGTTTGAGTTTTTAACAGGTTGTCAGCATTCTAACTTTACTATAGAAGGGGCATAGGGACTCATTTATGCTATTGTAACCTTGATGGGACTTCAATGAAATTCACACAATGATAGAGGGCAATGAGAGGAAGTGCAGAGTGCAAGAACTGTAACTCTGTCATCATTCTAATTAGAGTTATTGTCCTTTGTAATTGTATACTTAGAATTTTTGTCCAGAGCATATCTTCAAAACTACTGATGGGACTGCAATGAAACTTCACACAGTAATAGAGGGCAATCAGAGAAGTGCAGAGAGCAAGAACCATAACTCTGTCCTCATTCAAATTAGAGTTATTGTCCTTTATAATGTTATACTTAGATGTTTTATTTGGAGCATAAACTACTAATGGAACTGCAAATTGTTATGATTGTATAATGTGTTGTTGAAAATGAATAGCATTGTTATATTTGTATAATGTATTGTTGAAATGAATAGCATTGTTATAATTGTATAATGTGTTGTTGTAAATGAATAGCATTGTTAGAATTGTATAATGTGTTGTTGAAAATGAATAGCATTGTTATAATTGTATAATGTGTTGTTGAAATGAATAGCATTGTTATAATTGTATAATGTGTTGTTGAAATGAATAGCATTGTTATAATTGTATAATGTGTTGTTGAAATGAATAGCATTGTTATAATTGTATAATGTATTGTTCAAATGAATAGCATTGTTATAATTGTATAATGTATTGTTGAAATGAATAGCATTGTTATAATTGTATAATGTATTGTTGAAATGAATAGCATTGTTATAATTGTATAATGTATTGTTGAAATGAATAGCATTGTTATAATTGTATAATGTATTGTTGAAATGAATACATTGTTATAATTGTATAATGTGTTGTTTTAAATGAATAGCATTGTTAGAATTGTATAATGTGTTGTTGAAATGAATAGCATTGTTATAATTGTATAATGTATTGTTGAAATGAATAGCATTGTTATAATTGTATAAGGTGTTGTTGAAATGAATAGCATTGTTATAATTGTATAATGTATTGTTGAAATGAATAGCATTGTTATAATTGTATAATGTGTTGTTTTAAATGAATAGCATCATTATAATTGTACAATGTATTGATGAAAATGAATAGCATTGTTATAATTGTACAATGTATTGTTGAAAATTAATAGCATTGTTAGAATTGTATAATGTATTGTTGAAATGAATAGCATTGTTATAATTGTATAATGTGTTGTTGAAAACAAATACATTGTTATAATTGTATAATGTGTTGTTTTAAATGAATAGCATTGTTATAATTGTATAATGTATTGATGAAAATGAATAGTATTGTTATATTGTATAATGTGTTGTTGAAAATGAATAGCTTTGTCATAATTGTATAATGTACTATTGAAAATGAATAACATTGTTACTGCAGGAATACAGAGGGGTAGACCCCCCTCACCCCCACCCCCCAAATTCATGTTCATTTCATCATTTTTTGTTCATGCTCATTAAAGGTCTTCATCGTCATTTATGACCCCTGCATTGTTTCAGGTGCTATCTCGCTTATATCACTAGAGCAATGGCAGAAAAACTATAATGTGGCTCCGGCGTAAATGGTGTGTCTACAATAGAATTTGCAGCAAATCTGCAGTTCAGGGTGAGAAGGTTCTAGGCCCGTTCTCCATATTTTATCTCGATGTACATGGAGGATGAGCCTGGCATGTTCATTCCTGTTAGGCGCCATATAACCTTTCATGTGTTGGTGCGCCTTAAAACCCCAATTCAGTTCAATTGTATAATGTATTATTGAAAATGAATAAGCATTGTTATAATTGCATTATGTGTTGTTGAAAATTAATAGCATTGTTATAATTGTATAATGTGTTGTTTAAAATGAATAGCATCGTTGTTATATAATTGTATAATGTGTTATTGAAAATAAATATCATTGTTATAATTGAATAATATGTTGTTACTTATGTGAGTTCATGGTAATGCATATAATATACAAATATATTGTTTGAAATAAAGAATTTGAACTATTTTTAAATTGTATTTGTTCCTTTGAATATCCAGTTTGCTATATTGCAACATAATTTGCAACATAATACATAGGCCAAGTGTATAACCAGCAATAATATCGTGGCTAAATCGCGCCAGAGTTATGGCACTTGGATTTTTTAAATTGAAGGTTTTTGCGATTTCCGCTCAGTTACTTTAACATTCATAGTCAAGTCTTGATGAAACTTCACGGTGGACCATCGGATAATCACAGTTTGACGGCCGTTACTTGGATAAGACCGTGAAATCGTGAAATCGATCTGTTGTGGAGTGGATATCGCCTTCTAGAAAGTAAACACTGTTTTTCGCGGTATCTACAATGTTTTATCAGTTTATTTTAGGCAAACTGTTTCCATTTTCCAAAAAAGCTTCACGTGTCCACGGCAAAATCAAGGATTTAGTTATGATCCATAACGTACCATTCAAAACGGACGTCTTAGCGACTTGTTCGATCAGCAACGGGTTTAATCGAATACTCAAATAATTAAATGTCCATCAATAAATTATCAAACATATATTTGCATGCAAGGTCTCGTTGTTGGTTATAAAATCAGTTTGTATTCAAAAAGATGATAAATATCACAACACTTGACTAGTGTTCGCGACCATAAATCGCTACCATGCACATCTCCTTACCAAAAAGTGAACATATCACAGACAGATGGCATATATCAATGTTGCAAGTAAGATCTAAACATATTTTGCCGTGGATACAGGTAAAGCTTTTTTGCCGTTAACTTGGGAGGTCAATGTTTAAGGTCATGCTATCTAGGGCAAGTTTGATAACCAGCAAGATCGCACCTATTGTGCTGGAGTTATAGCCATTTTGATTTAACCGTATCAATAGAATGAAACTAGTAAAATATCATTATTAGATATACGCATCGATTAAAAGCAAAAATCTATCAAAATTCCATTCAAAATCAGGGAAAATGAGGCCGCGACAAACACAGTTAAAAAACTCTGTACATATGCGTTCATTTTGTTACAAGCGACTGCTTGAAAACTATTAGTTGATATTGATATGGGACTTTTTCTAAATGATCAGCATGAACATGATGTTGAACCTTGTCGAAAATCATTTTGATTCAACATTAAACATGGCTTCCAGCGGCCATCTTTTTTTACATAGATTTATATAGTTAAAAACTTGTAGCGACTACTGCTCTGAAATTATTTGATGGATTTTCATGACACTTCACAGGAATGTCTTGATGTCTAGTTGATCCTAGCAATATTTCAAGTCGATCGGAAATTCAAGATGGCAGCCACAGCTAAAAATAGATTTAATTTTTTTTTGTAGCAACTACTTCTTGAAAACTGTAAGTGATATTGATATCTGACTTTTCCTATAATAATCAGCATGACATGATGTTAGTCCTTGTTAAAAATCATTTGATCTTGACGTTAAACATGGCTACAAGCAGCCATCTTTGTTTACATAGAGTTATATAGTAAAAATTTGTAGCGATCTACTCCTCTGAAACTATTTGACGCATTTTCATGGATTTTTCACAGGTATGTTGCTCTTAATATCTAGTTGATACTAGCAACATTCAGGTCGGTCGGAAATTCAAGAGTGGCTGCCACAGCTAAAAATAGATTTTTAAAAAACAAGTTTGTAGCGGACTACTTCTTGAAAACTATAAGTGATATTGATATTGGACTTTCTCTATAATGATCAGCATCACATGATGTTGATCCTTGTTGAAAATCATTTTGATCGATCGACATTAAACATGGCTGCCTGCGGCCATGTTTGTTAACATATAGTTATATAGTAAACACTGCTACTCCTCTGCAACTACTTGACAGATTTTCATCAAGCTTCACAGAAATGTTGCTCTTGATGTCTAGTTGATTTTAGCAAAATTTCAGGTTGGCTGGAAATTCAAGATGGCCACCACAGCTAAAAATAGATTTAAGAAAAGAGAGTTTGTAGCACCTACTTCTGAAAACTATAAGTGATATTGATATGATACTTTTTCTAAAATGATCAGCATAACATGATGTTGGTCCTTGTCGAAAATCATTTTGATATGTCATTAAGCATGGCTGCCAGTGGCCATCTTTGTTTACATAGAGTTATATAGTAAAAAACTTGTAGCAACTACTCCTCTGAAACTACTTTAAGAATTTGCATGAAACTTAAAAGAAATGTTGCTCTTGATGTCTAGTTGATCCTAGCAAAATTTCAGATCGGCCGGCGATTCGTACAGATGGCGGGGGTGTACCCAGGAGAAGTGGGTGGTCTGCCTCCACCACAAAACAATCGACCATCATATATAACCTTAAATGTGTTGAAAATGACTTAAAACACCAAACAAATCAGGTCGGACGGAAATTCAAGATGGCCACCATGGCTTAAAATAGATTTTTAAAAACAAATTTGTAACGACTACTTTTTGAAAACTATAAGTGATATGAGGACTTTTTCTAAAATGATCAGTATGACACTACTTGAAAGATTGTTCATGAAAGTTCACAGGAATGCAGATCTAGCTGTCAAAACCTATCAGTAGAGCTTCAAGGTCATTGACCTCTTGTTTATAAATAAAAAAATTCAGGGATTCCATGGTATTGAATAATGTTTCTAAGATTTTTTTCATATATAAAATATTAACAATTTTAACATGCGCGATATTATAGTACATTTCATTAACAAATACAACAATTGTAAGACTCTTTTTAGAGGTAGCCCCGCTTGTCAATACCTTGGCACATGTAGTACAAAAACGAAAGCTTGGGAAAAGGTATTGTCTAGGGTCCTATGCAGTCATGTATAATTCATAGGGTTATGGTAAACTGTTACAAGGTACAAGGGTATTATTCAGGAAAAAAAATGCACCATAATGTTAACGAAGGTTCTTAAATTCTGTTTTGTTTGTAGTGTTCATCACAGAATATTGAATTTAATGATGTTTGGTCGGGAATAATGCTTCGACTTTTAAAAGTAGTGAATGCGATTCTGAGAATCCGTTACAAACTAGAAGATAATGATATTCATCTGCTTTATCTCGATTACAGAGTGTACATGTTCTGTTCTCTCTGTCTACAGTATCCCATCTGCCTGTTTCTATAGGTAGTTTATGACTTCTCAGTAGTATATGCGGCGGTTTGGCGCCACGATTGTGCATGCGCGGGCGCCATTTTCTTTTCTAAAATAGAACGTGTTAGGTCACGCGCGGCCTCATTTGCATATGAATGTATTGTGCGTAGAAGGGATTAGTGACAGGATGTTCTAACAAAGGATATTGACATTTAGACTTAATCTGTGACATTATAGAAACAGGATGTCTGAGTTCCTTTTGTATATAAAACCGCGATATGGGATCTATCTGGCAGGATGTTCGAATGAACGTTATTGACAATTAGACTTTAATCTGTGGACATTATAGGACAGGATGTCTGAGTTCCTTTTGTATAAAATCCGCAAAGGGGATTACTGCCAGGATGGTTTAACAAAAGGTGTTGACATTTAGACTTAGTCTGTGAACGTTATAGAGACAGGTCTGAGTTCCCTTTGTATTAAAACCGCAGAGGGGATTACTGCAGGATGTTAGAACCAAAAGGTATTGACAAGGTGAATTGACATCCGACCGCTATAGAGAACGTAAACAAAGGGACCGGAAACACTCTGTTATACCAG
>JAWPHD010010026.1:0-97885 GCA_037043455.1 Cyrtodaria siliqua
GTTTAAAATTCGAATAACACATCGATCATTTAACGTAACCGTCAACAAAATAAATAGCACAGTCGAATAGAAAATTCAGCTTCACAGAACCCCACACCCACATCAGCGCAAAACGACAAACATTGAATGAGCAATGATGGCATATGACGTCACAACACAAAAAGTTGTTGACAATAGGGCTACCGCCTTGAATGGTCAGTGGTAAAAAAGGGCCGCTGTTTAATACTATTATCCATTATACACAGTGCAGTGGTCAGTGGTAGGGCAGCGTCTGATCAGGCAGGAAGTCTTAGGTCCGATTATTTCATTAAAATGAATAATTGTCGCGACAAATGACTATCCAACCAGCTATCTATAGGACGAGATTAACAAACTTCGAAGAACCTATTGTCATAATACTTCACTATAACGTTATTAAACTTGTCAGAAAGGTTGTCAAAATAGATTATCGACCCCACCATTTGGGAACGCACTGCAGTTGTTCAATGTTGTCCATTTAAAGTTCTTTACAAGCTACACAATCCCGATAAAATAATACAATATCAAGTTGTTTTAACATGAGAACGCCTATAGATGAATTCATTGCTGGACGTTGTTGTATACATATGTTTAGGCTGGTATATAGTCGTAGCGTAATCAAGTCATTTGCATAATAGGCGTGATACATGCTTCGGTAACTTTGAAATTTTACCACACAGCGATTACGGGTATATAAGCCCTAACGTTCTTATAGCAATTTGCTCATATATCTGATAATTACAGACTGTCTAACTCGATAAGGATATTCAATGACGTGTAATGTAAATATATACATGTTTGTAATGTTGAAGGGAACTAGTAAAATGCGTAAGGCTTAACGTAAATACATCACTATGTAGAGAATTATAAACACTTACCTGCGTATTCCACATATGTTCACATATATTGTATATACTTATTTCCTTATAATATCCTTGAAATAATCCAAAATCAAACACATGTTATACATGTTTACATATACAGAGAGTATCGGTAGCAAATAGTATGTAACGTGAAATACAGCCAAATGTTGACTCTGGACAGGGAGAAATTATTGTTTAAAATGAGACGCTTGAAGGGTATTGTTGAAATTAAATTATAGATATGGTATTTTCTTTCGTTGGAAAAAGACCAGCAATATTATTTCTCGGAAATCGTAGTGTTCAGGATGTGTGGAAGGGGTATACACATGAAAGAAAAAAATAAGAGTCAATACGTAAAAAAGAAAGATCGTTTTTGCTTGCGAGCGTGTTTGTCGGTGCGTGCGTAAGCCTTGCTTATGTGTGCGTGCGTAGCCGTGCTTGTGTGCGAGCAGTATGCATATGTTTGTTAATATTTAAATCTGATGAATCTGAAAGGCATTTTAATACTAATTCTTCATAAAAGCAAAATTCATAAAAAAATGTTTTTAAAAGGCCCGGACTAGAACCCCGTCCGCAACGGGGAAAGCATACTGACACCGCGTTAACCTACTGCGCTACGGAGGCCGATTAACAGTGTGTACTTATTAAGTTACTTTACATAAATATGTTCGATCGCGAAGGACCCTGTGCTAATATCACGATGGATAGACGTTACGGACACTGGCTGCTCAAAACTGCGTTACCTTGATCCTGGTTGCACTTGTAACGGACCCTGGCTGGTAAAAACAGATGGAAAATGGACACTGGTGTCAAAAAGTTCGAAAATAAAAAATACGTTATCGTATGTATAAGAAAAAAACTTTATGCGACGGAACTTTTGAATATTATATCCTTCGAAAGATATGTTCTTTATGTACAACAAATGCAGAATAATTCCTAACAAGATGAAACAAATGTTCTCTTGACCGGTCGATACCAAGTTGATGACTTCAAAAAGCCAAACTTCTATATTTTCTCTCTGAATTTAATGTTATCCCAGATTGGTTTGCAACTGCTGTTGCTCAATAAAGATAAATGTTTAGCCTAAACATCTGCACATATTTACATCATGTCTAAATTTCAGAGCACAGGACCCTGGTTGCTCTGTAAAAAATGCGTGGGATTCTGGCAACGGACACAATCCGTATCATTGGCACCGGATCCTGGTTGATAGCTTGTTTTCTATATACCTTCAGATTAAAGAGAAAACGACGGTCGGGAATTTGGCTCCACCAACAAAAACAATAAAAAAACAACATCTGTTGGTTGCATGGTGTTTTAAATCATCTTCAGCACATTTTAGGTTATATATAATGGTTGCTTCATGAAATCTGGGAACGAGTTGGATTCGTACCCACGACCGTAGCGGTGAACTTGAAAAAGCGCCTCATCACTCTGGACCACCGGTACTAAAATCATTCATGCGACAGTATGATGGAAAATAAAAAAGAACAGCCCAATATTGAATTATTTCATCGGTTATGGATGTAGAATGTAGAGGGTGTGATCTTTTTATAGTGATATAATCTGGTGGTGAGTTTGGCTAAATGCGTCTATGTAGTACAAGGTAAAAGACTAATCAAATGTACTCACGACCTACGTTCGTGTATATACCTTTACATCTTGAGATACTTCTCTCTTTACGACCTGTCTTCCGTCGACAGTACCCTAAAATAGACATAAACCAAACTTACTTTCCCGCAGCGCACTGCATGACGGTTTTTGACGCCGTTTTACATGACAATGGGCCGAAACATTTTTTTTATTTTAAAAAAAGTTTATTAAAAAGGCATATCTTAGAGCACGCAGCTGTGTACACATTGTCTGCAAAAAAACAAAAAAAAAACAACAAAAAAAAAACAACAACAAACAAACACGAGGGGCGAGAGGATAAAAGAATTCAGTCATCAACATGTCAGCGTCAAATAAGATATAAAATAGTGGGAAATCCTCCCAAAAATGAACCACAGCGTATCTGGGAATAAAACAAGTTCACGGGTTTGCCCCGGGACCACACTAGCAACGCTCTAGCTAAGACCCTAACAGGTAACAATTGTTTGATCATAAATTATATTTAAAAACAAAATACATCAATGAATAAAAAATCAAATATTACAAGTAATACAAATGCAGCAATGTGAACAACTAAAGACGTAGACTATATACATGAATGCTGGCATAATGTAGGCAGAAAGAAAAGAGCAAGAGTTGATATTAGGAGGAGATCCTTTGCTTACAGAGTGGTAGAATCTTGGAACAAACTACCTAACACAGTAATTGAGGCACCCACCTTTAATTCATTCTAAAATAGGCTAAACAAACATTGGGCAATACATCCTTCCAAATTCAGGCCAAAAAACTAAAAAAACAACAAAAAACGACCATACCAGACAAAAAACAATCAAAACGGGCCTAAGAAACCGACGGTTTAGCATTGGCCTCGAATACAGTATGAACAGTATGAACAGTATAGAGAGGCAACCGTTGTTGTACGTAACAAATAAGAAACCGTTTTTTTATTTCGATATTTTGTTTTAAATAACTCTTAATGTGCATTTATTCACAAATTAATATAATTGCGTAAAGTAATACATTGAACACCTCCTATAGAAATGCTTAGCTTTCCGTTTATAATCTCCGAATACTTACGGAAAATGTCAATTACAAGTTTTAAATAGGCATTTACCAATAGTAAACTTTGAATTCGCAAGTTTTTATTATTTTATACATATAATTCTAGAGAAAGTTGTATTGAGAATGTTGCCATTTTTGTTTGTTAAAGCACAAGCAGATTTCGAGGGGAGCACCCTCATCGGAGTCATCTTATGATTTGAAAAGGTTATCAAATAACATGTAACTGAATGTTGTTTAACTGTTCATCAAGACATTATATTGAATATTTATAGCCGGTCGCCCCAAAGAAAAAATCCGAGAAGCTGCCCTAATCTTACTAATGAATATATTTTAGCAAATTGTTCCAAGGATAGACTCCGAAACACAGAATCGTTATACATACCAATCCGACGGACGAGACTAAGGGAACATGTTTTACTTATTAATACACAGAAGAAATTGACTTGCGCCGATAAGGCTTCATCCGGGTCAAATTCAACGTGCTATCAACTAGACCAAGCCACCCCCCTTGAAGAGTACGAGTTCCTCGTCGATGTTTGGAAAACTCGTTAAATGTGAAATCTTTAAAATATCTCAGCACATTGTTTTTGCCATAAGTTGACCCCCGCACAAACCCCACCCAATAGAAAATGTCGCAGATTTATCTGCCACCGATGATATCAAACCGAGATAGTTCGAACAGGGGAACATATCTAGTCGTTTTTTTTAAGATGTATGTTATCAACTACCAGCTAGGAACCTGTGTCAGAAGCAAACAGGATCCGGGGCCATGAGCAGCCAGGATCCGTTACTTTGCAATGCACAAACAACTTAACTCTTCTGGCAATCGGTAGATATTATGATGTATTAAATACGTCCAATGGATGTTATGGCTGAACGTACATAATTCCAGACATAGCATATGCTAATAGTAGTCTCCGTTTTTGAAATAAAAACACAATTTTCTTAGAACTAGACGTACTTTCACGCGTCGGTGTGTAAACAGTGCTCATTCTTTCACATCTAAAACACTGTTTTTATAACCCTTTCTTCATGAATTCAGACATACAAATGTATCTAATGTTCCGTGGGTGTGATCATTTTTAAAAAGTGTCTTACTGTAAATAAATATTAAATATCTTTTAACAGCACGTCCAATAGTTTACGTGTTTTTACTCGCCACGGTCTTTTACATGAGCAACCAGGATCAAGGTAACGCTGTTTTGAGCAACCAGGGTCCGCTACGTTTGTCCACCGTGAATATAAACCCGTAAGAGACGGAGGACACCACACCCCAATGTTTCGGGCCCCAATATTGATGTTTTCAAGAGAAAAAAAATAATGCAACACAAAATGTATGAACTGGCAATATGAACATTAAAATTCTGATCGATCAGATTTCAAAATCAAAGAAAACATTTCATTCAATCTGTAAAATCAAAAATTCTTCCAGCTGAAAATAAATAAATATGAAAGATGTCAGCTTCCGTATGTATGACAGGGTAAGTGTTAACTAAAACCCCAACGTTTTAGTATAACTATTAAGTTTCAAGTACTAGTAATTAACTTTTTCTAAGTTTATTTATTTAAATCTTTAATTTTCTTTAATCAAGTTAAATGATGTGTAATGTAATTTTAAATGAAATCTGGCCCGTAACCTGAAATTTAACCGAGGCATATCCCTTATTTTGGTGTCCGATGGCATTAACCTCCCTCTCCACCCTGGATTTTGTTTTTGATTTCCTTCAATGTGTTGCATTTACACCCAGGGTCATTATATACTAGTATATAGTTGTTTATATGTAACGTAAATTCAACCAAGGCAACTGCCTCTGTGTGCCCCAGTGTAGCTACGGACCTGGAAAAGCAATATGTTGAAAAGCAATCCTATGTCTATAAGACTATATAGAAACTCGCTCTCTCTCAATTCCTCCCACCACCCCTACTTCCTTCCCCCACTCTCTATCCCCTTCTCTCGCTCTTTACCCTCCCTCCCTCCCTCTCGCTTTCTTTCTTTGTCTCTCTCGTTCTCTCTGTGTGTGTCTCTCTCTCTTTCTCTCTTTCCTTCTCCCTCTGTTTGACTCTCTATGTCTCTCTCTGTCTCCTCTCCATCCATTTTATTTTCAATTTCAATATTTCAATTCATGCATAAATTATGAGAAATTGATTGAATATATGATTTATAATCATCTAACATGCATAACTTCACATAACGATAAAATACTATATATCTCCATATTTACTATTAGATATGAGCCTTGGTTTGGGGCCCCTCTACCAATATTCCAATTCTGATAAACAATGTCTCCCTTTTGTTTTGTGTCAAATATACAGTACACACACTCACATAAAAATGGAGGATTATTTGTATATAATAGTTTCTTTGATTCAACGGGATAGTTGGAAAAGGCCGCTACGTTTAATTATAGGTATTGTTTTGGATTATATATAAATATGGACGTATACGGTTGTTTGAGTAAGTACATCTTTAGCTTCCTTTTCAATTTCTATTGACTTGTATTTCCTATTAGAACTTTCTACTGAAGATTAGTCTCATCAGTTCGGTGGTAAAAGGCCGTCTGGTAAAATCCGCTTTTATACCCAATATAAGACCAGTGGTCGATTCACAAAGTACCTGAAGCGTCTCAAACAGTACCGCCTTATCTCATTAACATTCAGTGAATTAAGGTAGTGCGCATGTTGTATATATGAACCAACACGTATACAGTAATCACCTAGTACAACATGCGTAATAATCGTTAGATTTGTTCAGTTCTAGTGTGCCTTTTATCGGGATTGTGTAGCTTTAAGTATGCTTTACTTTTTGATCGTGCGATGAACTAGATGAACTAGACCGTGAGCTAATAATGTGAACCCTCCCTCCCACTGAGGATTTTTGTAGACCCTATTGTTCTGAAAGACCAATATATATGTAGTATTGTGCAATTTGTCTGCAACATGAGCATGGGGGCGTTACCGTGTAACAGGGTGTAGAATACGTTACGCATTAAAAAAGTAATTAGTTTTACTGCATTTTGAAGACTAAAAGGGTAAGGAAGATTTTTTTTTTTTTAATTTTTCTTCATTATTCATGTTTTGTATAATGCAAACTTTCGTTTCACTTACTTTTTATACCGTGGATACCTGCGTTATTAAGCTTACGTTACCGTAATTTATGTTACCATGTAAATTAAGTTTTTTAACACATTAAGAACATTAATAATGTTATATCCGAAAATTATTCCAAATATTACATATATCACAGACATATGTGTCCATGATGTTAATAATGTTTGGTTCTTGTAACGTCCGTTACATTGTGTATATTTAAATCATTTTCTTTTTTCCGCATGTTAAAGAAATAAGAATCAATTCATCCAATCAACTATTACCGTTTTTTTTTGCAACATTCCTTTAGGCATAATTGATTATTTTGAAAATTATGTATGCTTTTTAAAATACAAAACTTCGTTTCACTTAGGATAACATGATAACTGTAACGCATTTCGAATGGAGGTCACGCCGTTCTGCCGCCACTCTCATTTGGCATACTTCATTTTGTAGTAAATGCCAAATCCTTTAAGAAAAGTATATTATTCAAAACTGCCCCTGGGTGGGGATGGCGTCTTTTGGAAACTTACGGTCTAGTTATTTTCAACTGTATTTATGCTATTTTGGTAACGAACAGCGTTTAACGTAACGTAAACTACAGTATTTTTTCATATTTTCATTATGTTGAAAAGGTTGTCTAAATTAAAAAATTCATAAATAACACAATTATTAGTATTGGTTGTTCATATGCACATTTTTTCCTCATATTCAACTTTAATAAACGTGCTCGGAATTGTTATGGTAACGTGCATTTCACGTGCGTTACACAGAAACGTCCCAACGCTCAGATGACAGACAAGTCTCATTTTGAAGTTTTTTTGTATGAACCTTCAGGAAATCATACACTATAAGATGTCCCTAAGGATGGGGGCGAGTGGAGGGTGGGGGGAGGTGTTGAGATTGTGGACTCAATAATGACGTCTACCTAAATCCTGAAAGGGATGGTAACGTTTAATGTTTGTCTTCAGCCTTGTCTTGTCATGCCCTTAATGGTTTATTCTCTTGTTACTCTGGCTTCTGTCACTGAGTACTTGCTTTGTAGCTTTCTAGGCTTTTGATTTTTGTATAATGTTTTTTCTTTGCGTTATACTAATATTGCCTATTAATTCTGCCTAGTTTGTAAGAGGATAAGCTTGGCGAGGATTTCCACTGTCCCGTCTTACTGGAATGTTATAGTGTTAGAGTGAGGCCTGGTGCACCCGATAACCTGGTTTAACCCCGCGACCTTTTTGCTAAGACAGCCATCCCTTTTATGTTATGGATGTTGCATACCTTCCTTCTATGTTTGCTTGTAATTATTGTTTGTTTTAAATACGTCTTTTATTGATGTTGATTGTGTTGTGTGAATCCGACATTTCCTGTTGGATTTGTATCACTACTTTCAACAGAAAATCGTTGATTTAGAGAGATTTTAAAACAAGCATTACGCGAACCACTGACCAGATAGCACGAACAGATATACATGTATGTAATAGGTGATGCGTAATGCCTTTCTCTAAAATGATTATCTTCAAACATTAGGTCATAATCTTTAATTTGGAGTACACTAGTCGGCCTTAAAAACGTTTCTAATCATTTTAGCAGCCTTGCAGCGGTATATGTGTTGATAGATAATAACGGGATATATAGTTAGCTCAGGTAAATAGAATGTGCCAAAAATGCAATCGATAGCGCATTCCCACCCCTACCATTGGTACTCGCTATCGATTGAATGGTGGAGATGGTGAAACACAAAGTATAGTTAAGTGAATATGATCTCGCCTTAAGTTTGTGTAAATCAATGTTTTTGTTTACACCCAGTCGTTCAGATCACATTATACAAAAATGTGCACGGACACATTTTATTAATATGTGTATAAACGTCAGTTGCATAAATAACTCCGAGGTATAGTCCCTATGGTGAAAAGTAGCGAAAGAGGGCAGGTCATGCCTATTTAGTGTATCTATTTTCTTGTTCTATATTATTGGAAGTATATATTTTTATTCTTTTTAATGTCCCTATGGTGAACAGTAGCGAAAGAGGGCAGTTCATGCCTATTTAGTATCTATTTTCTTGGTCTATATTATTGAAAGTAAATGATTTTATTATTTTTAATGGATTATTGATGAACTTCTATATCATAATAATACTACAGCAAATATCTTGTATACACAAAAGACTGACTATACACAAAAGTCTGTGACTCGTAAAGTCTCCGTCGCCGAATGGTTAACGACGTTGCGTTGTAAATCTTCGCCTCTCACCGCTGCGGGTTCGAATCCAACTGGGAGCTCGACTTGTAAGTGAGTAAGTGTCGATACTTACGGATGGTGGGAGGTGTACAGTACTGGTTCTACCCAGGAAGAGTGGGTGGTCTGCCTCAAACACAAAAAATCGACCTTACATGTGTTGAAAATTTACAATAAGTGTAGGTTACAACAGACAATTTGCTATACCAGCAACATCACTCCATTTTCACTCCATTTCCCAATGTACTCTCTAATACATTGTAATGGTGATAAATATAAATAATAATATGAAAATAATATTGATTGCAATCATTGACTCGAGCACACTAATGATTGCTCCGACTATATAGTAGGATGTCGCCATTTGTTTAGAACTGTTATGTCTTGACGAGACACTTTCTATTCGAAAAGTGTCCCATGAGTAATTTAGGACCGGATCGCTAACTCTGGCGGCAAATCGTCGTCCTTATTATGTCGATGTTAGCATTCCTAATACAGATATCTTATACACTCCCATATATTGATTGTTGATTGTTCCGTTAATACAAAACAAATTATTATGATGTTAAAGGGTAAGACAGATGGAATTTCTTCGATTATTTCGTCTATTTTGTTACGGAAAAAATATAACAAGAAAGGAAGTAAAACCTGCAACAACTATTTTTAAAATATAATCAACATATTTATTTAAATTAAATATTCCAATGAAACACATTCACTTAACAGAAAATGCTTAAAATGATTCCAGTATTTCTTAAAAATCAGAAATCCAAATAATATTAGCAAGTTTGCCTTTAATCAAAGTTGTAAAGTGTCCCTTTAATCCAGTTTCACATCAAGTATTTCCTGGATTAATTATTCATTATAGTCCAAATGTCCAAATAATCCAAAAATCCAATGTCACTAGATGAGCACAATATTTTATACCCTCTCACAATATATGTTAATTCACAGCATCCAGTATTTTGTAAATGCTAAATTAAAATAATGAACCGGATACTCCACTTTGAATACTAATACTGAAACCCCCAGCTTTATATACCGACATGGAACAGTCTAGATAAAAGAATGTTCTGTAACAATCTGCACATCTCAGTATGTAAACAATAATTTAGAAATTACTAGAATCAGCTATTTATTTGTGTGCTATTAATAGAAACAATCTGCCATCTGAATCAATAAACATGTACACTTATATAGCATTATATACATGAGGGTAACACTTTGAATATATTTTGACAACACTTTGATACCTGTACTTGATGAGTTCTACACTTATTCATTGAACGTACTGATATGGTCTATACAGCTCAATGCACATTTGGGTATACGGTTTAATCTCTGCAACTCTGTTACAACCGCAACTGTTATATGTAAAAAACGTTTTTTATTGAAACATAAATTTACAACTAGTTTATAAAAATCTCACATGACATTGACACTGTTAGACTCGAGTATATGGAAGTTCTCTCTATGGTAGACGAATCGTTCTAAACACGTGTACCATAGAGTGAAATATTTCCTTATAATCGAACGCAGCAATTAAATAATATATTTGTTGCATTTCAAATAAGTTCAATGTTCGGCAAATGACGTCAACGTCTTCAAGACTTTATTTATGACGACCAGTTTTGCTTTTTAATACCATTTTGTGTTATAACATATTCCAATATGTCATAAATTTACAGTTTCAAAATACACGTTTACATGCCTGGAATGAATGATCAGGATGTGACAATGTAAGTTTGCAAATACTAGTTGATGTGTTTGGAATGAAAACAAGCATTCCCTTTCATTATTGTGTTCATATCAAGTTTTTATTTGTCTAGACAAACTTGGAAACATTATTCATTCACTTAACAACGTAAGCAGATAAGCCTTGTGGGATTTAAACGTAATTGCCTTCGTTTCCATCTTCAGATTAGAATGCTAACATTATACATATGATTGCCTCCTTACATGGAAATATACGATATTGGATGTTACAAGCGTAGTTAGGAAGCAGATGATAAACTCAATAATGGGTAACTTAAATATAAGTTTGACCATCTGCCTCCCTGTGGAGTTCTTGGTAATTATTTAATACAGTTTTTAAATACAGCATTGAATGAATGTGGCGTTATTAAAAAACAATTTACCAAACACTCATGTTTTAACCGTATATTTCATATAACAGGATATGTGCAAGTCGAACGGGAAATGAAACATCCAAGGACCACAGTTTACCAAAAACATGCATAAAAACAAACAACAATTACAAGGATGGATGTAACTCAAAAGGGTTGACAACATAGGGCTATCGCATGGGCACGGTCATAACCTCGATCTTACCCTGGTGTAACCCCTATAAAAGTGACAGTGTAAATTCAGAAATCCCTGCCATGCTATCCTCTAACAAACAGGCAGTATTAATAGACAGTTTATGTATAACACAAATGATCATGTATATATTAATAAAAAAATACACAAACGACTAGAAAGCCACAAAGCAAGTACACAATGACTCGGCAGAAGCAGTGAAACATCATGTTTAATGAACAATTCTGAAGCCCTCTAGCATACTTGCCTGGTGAAAGTTTGCAAGTATATTAGAAATACAAGTATAGTTCGCTTCTATTAAAGTGCAGCTACTACATGTACCTAATCATAGATATATCTACGTACTCTATGACAGAAATGTTTTTAAAAGGCAATATTTCGTTAACGAATGCTCCGATTTTACGCATTGTCGGCATTTCCCGAGATGTTATCGAAACATAGTTCTAAATGAAATCTGACGTCGACTGTCGACGATAGCTAACAATCCCATACAACATTTCTTTTCCATATGCCAATAGAACAGATTGCCACAATTATCTGCCTTACAGATGACGACGGGAGACACAAAGAATAGTTTCCCTTATCTACTTTAAACAGAACGTTTTATTCGAACAGTATCTTAACCAGGTGCTAAGTCTACAGTTTAGACATCATGAGTCGAATCACCCAAGGATTGTACTTTTGTACTTTTTGGATAAATACGCTCAATATTGATAGGTGTCACACAAACATGAAATTATAAAAATAAATAAAAATAAAATAAAACAGAATTTAATAGTTTTAAATTGCAGCTATTTCATCAATCAAGAATTTAAGCCATAATGGTGTTTGTACTTTGTAGCACTACCAGACATGAAAACTGATGACTCTGGTAGAAATGTATGATTATTATTTTATGAGAATGGGTCTAGGAACACGTTGTTTATTTGTTACAATTTACAAAATATTGAATCAATATTAATCTAATATTAACCTTTTTATGACTACAATAATATTGGCAAAATGGTAGACAGCTGGAAACTGGACTGCTAATCGGAATAAACGACCTGGGTACCTCGGTATGGTGTTAATGCCAGACATTAAGTCGTTACCTCATACAATGGAGACGTATTGGCTGTCAATATAAATTAGAGAATTCTATTTTAAAACAAGACTAGCGAAGTAGAAAACGCAGTTATTGTAGAAATGAGGCAATAACTGCTTATAAGAAATGATAATACAGAAAGCCGTTAATACTAATCAACTCTGTGCATCAGGAATTATTCGATACCATGGATATCCCCGATATTTCTCAAGCTTTGGTTATTAATTCAAGCACTTGTATGCAAACCAACGGTTGCACTCACTCGGAAGCTTTGGGATACCGCACACTCAAAACAATGTATTTCCTTTAGTGATGGTTGTAGCTCAGAAACCTTCATTGGGAGAAAAAAAGCTAGTGATTTTATTGTAATATTAGTATGCACGGGTGTTATCAGATTGGTCACATAAAATAATTACGTGTACCTCCTTTGTTGACATGCACGTGTAATACATTAATTACAAGACGTGTCAATACGTCACATTATATATGTCAATGTTCCAATGCATGTTCATAAGTAACGCATAAGAAGCATATTATTAACGTTACGATAACTAGGAAATAAATCGTATTAAAAACGTGTCTGAAAATGAGATTGTCTCTGTTTAGGGTGCGTACGCTTGTTCAATTGTAAACAATAATTTCACGAGCCCGAACAACACAAATATCCTAGGTGCCTAATGCTTCCCCTTAAATGCGTGTTCCCTTGTTGATTTTGTGTCTGCAAAGGCTAACAATGTGACTTTCTATGCTTTTGTTTTTATATTCATATATACATGATAATCTTTGTGTTTTACCTGAAAAGGCTACAAATGGGATTTGATGCCCCAAGAAACTGGTTTATATCCCTTAACCCGTTAAGTAAGACTATAATAGCCTTTGCGTCCATTGTAAACCCAGATCAGCCTGCGAGTAACTAAGGGTTAACGGCCTTGTTGTCACTGACCATTCCAAGTGGGTACCAATTTTGTTAACCCTTTCGTGCTTATTCAGTCGCCGCGTACTTTGCGTTGATATTCTTATTTATATACTGTTGTTTGTTTGGAATGTGTGTTTGTGGTTGACTGCTTTCTACATTTCCTGTTCGACTTTTGGATCAATTGTATAATGAAAGCACCAGTCTGATAATTCGCAGCAGTACTAAATTAGTGAGGAACTAAAACCATAAACGTTTGTGACACGATGAATGTAGCCAAAGTCAGTAAAATGCAGAAAACGTCAGCAACAGATACAAGTAGCATCGTAATAGTGTATAAGGTGTCAGACCGGTGAAAATCAGCCCATTGAACATAATGCGATACAAGCTATATTTCTAGATCAGTCACAAGTTCCACAACATTCGTTCGCTTAAATACACTTTTATTCTGTATATTAAACACATTTGGCTAGCAAACGGTCCCATATCTGGAATAAAACACCGATTCAGTTTTTCAACATTTCGCGTCATTCATTCACACTATGCGTATTTTGAAATAAACATCTGCCAAAAGCACATCTCTACCTAACCTCTGTGCTCATACTCTCCAAGGAAATAATCCTGACAAACACAGTAAAATACTTACTATTCATGACAACAGACATACTACTTTAACCTTAGGTTAGATTTAACAATGAAATAGAAACTAATCTTGGGAAAAACACGTGCAAACTAGAAACTTTGGATTCTTTCCAGGAACTATTTCAGCACCCTACGACCCGGAAGTACTTCCTGACTGGTCTGACACCATAAGCACTTGAGGTCGTCTGCTGTTTGTTATAACGACATTGACCAAGGTCGTGCTGCGATTTCACAATTACCCCAGATAACATATATCCTGAACATAGTTAGGAATATATCTCAACCCGGCATCATACTGAGTTGTATTATGCCTCTCTGGCATGCTCGATTACGTCCCGCCGCTGCAAAATCTGTACGTATTACTAACTAATCCCGTTTACAGTTACTATTTATGAGACCTCACAGAGACATTCCTTGTTTCTATTCTTGCATATGTATAAGCTGTAACATATATCACTGTAAATGTGTCACTATAGTAGGCTGGTACAGTGGGTATACCAAACAAAGACTATCAAATTCTTAAAAATGATCAGGTCTTAAATAAGTGGCCATATTAGTTTTTGTTTAGTTATTAAATGACCACCACTGTCTATCATTTTAAGAGACGCATGCATGGCAAGCATTGAAATGAAAACCTCATTATGATTTTGACTTTAGACATGCATGCATACAATTAAATAAATGCAATAAAACTTAAAGTTTTTGGCAAACTGCCTGAAATAAATGAATATCTCAAAATGGTTGTGTGAGAGATAATGCATATCTCATTTTGGCTTTATTAATACACTCAAGTGATACGAAAACGCAACACGGGAATTTCCGCTATATATTGTATGTACAATATGCTGCTTTTAATCGAATGGTACATGGCTACGTAAGACCTTTCCTTTTGGAAAAAATACTAAAACAACAAATAATACAGCAAATAGTATTCCTTCAATGTTTCATTATTCACAGAGTACGCGTTTGACTCAATCATGTGAGCAAACTTAGGATGCACCATTTTGCAAACTATTTACGTCAAATACAGTACTGAACTAGCTCAATTTTTCAAAGAGCTACTTCAACATTTATGAAGTTCTTGTTACAAAGTGTAGTGTGATTAAAACGTCTACAACATCACAGTTGTGTCCTTTCTCTAGTTAACTGCAACTTTCTTTTTAAAAAACATCTTGGGATTTCTTTGGAATATTATGTGCAATTAAGTGTGCAGTATATACAATATAGCGGAAATTCCCGTGTTGCGTTTTCATATCACTTAAGTGTATATCACAAAGACTGTGAGGGAGTATATGGATATCCTTTACAAATATGAAAACTGGCTGTGAGAAGTATGAGAGCGAAAATTAGATGTTCAGGTAACACATCATAAAAAAGATAAAAATAGTCTTATAAATTGTTCTCAAAATGCATTTACATTAACTTTTCACGGTTGCTTTTGCCAAGTGGACAGTACATTCGTCTTTGTGAATCCGGAAATCACGGAATCAAGCCTCACGTGTTTACTACGGTTTGTCCTTCTCATATTCTCATCAGTCGGATACGAACGTTAACCGGACAGTTCCGTATATCTGATCCTATCCTCTGAGCAAGCAAACTAACCAATGGAGTCTTATTTATAAGAGTCTCTCTCTCTCTCTCTCTCTCTCTCTCTCTCTCTCTGTGGCGGCTCGAATTAACCCGAAAGATGTGTTGATTAGCCGTTAAAGGTGAATGACCACCCTTTCTCTTAAACATCATATGAACATTTCTTGATAGTCTCGGAGAGAAACATATATTGAAAACCGCTAGTAAGTTGTATGTAAAAATAAGTATTATTTGCATGACGTAGATACTACTTTTACCACTGCGAGACTGCACGGGGAAATGAGGTAAGTCTGAATTGTATAGCTGTACAACTATTGGCGGATAATTGATAAATACATTTACCTGTGGATTAATTTACCTGTTCAAAGTTTTCTACGTCATCAAATAAAATCTTATTCTCGTTTTTCACAGATATTGCAATGTGTGAATTGTAGATATCTGTTGTTGTGTATTGATTTCGATTTAAATAAACATAAGCATGTTCATGTAACAAAACATGGCCGGAAAACTTTAAGCAACAATTCAACTCACTTCAATTCCCGACATATGTGTCGATATGGTCGTAACATGATTTATTGAAAGATGTAATGCCACACACAGATTTGGATTATCATAATATATCTTAAGCTATATATCAGATCAATTTCGTCTACGAAACCACTTTATTCTGGAAAACAGCATCCATTAATAACGCTTCCAGTTATTTGTCCTCGCTATCAACATTGTCTAATTCAATTGTGATACTCCCAAGTTTACAAATACACATTTATATTGATAAATTCATGATAACAATATGAAACATGCATATTTTTATATTAAACATTGCTTTTTGCCATGGATAACATATCGTATAACCCTTGCGAGTTTGAAATGTTTGGATTTTAGACAAGCATTCCCCTTCATTGTTGGGGCCATCCATTGTTTTATTTGTCAAGACAAACGTATGAGGTTTGGTGCACCCTAGAACCGGTTTAAACCCCCAGTGGCCTACTTTGCCACTGACCGTTCCAAGGCGGTAGCCCCATTGTCAACCATTTTGTGTTTGTGATGTCGTTTGCATTTATTATTACTTTTGCCTTCTTGTTTGTCTGTTTGCGTGTTTGTTTCTGTGTTTTGTGGTTGACTGTCCTCCTTGAATGCTACTTTCCCTTTCCGATCTTTTTATATTTCTTTGGACACATTAGTCATTAACTTAACAACATAAGAAGATATTGACAAGATTAGAACCTTTGGGGACTAAAGCCAAATTTCCATTATTTCCCTTCTTTAGATTAAAATGCTAACATTATTGTTACTTCCGTATTGAATGTTAGAAGCGTCGTTTAGAAGCAGACGATATTGGATGTTACACGCGTCTTTTGGAAGCAGACGATATTGGATGTTACACGCGTCTTTTGGAAGCAGACCATATTGGATGTTACACGCGTCTTTTGGAAGCAAACGATAAGCGTAATAATGGGTTCCTAATTTAATTTCACCATCTGCATCGCCTTGGTTAATTTTGTAATTGCATTGCTTAATAGAGCTTTAAAACATTTGTACGGATGTTCTGTTAATCCTGATTTTTTACCGAACAGTCATGTTTAATTATATAATTATCAATATATACGCAGAGTTATCGTTCCTTGCACACACATATACCTCTTCTAACTAGTGAATTACAAGATTTTGGTAAAACCTGTTAAATTGGAATATTTTTGCCTGAAGTATATATATTTCTTGTGTAAATATAACTTTCAGAATATCTGCAAATTAGATGTTGCAAGATTTGAAATAATGCAGGAAAACAATTTAGTTTTAATCGGGACTATTTTACTACCAAAGTAATACGTACTTAGGTCTCCTCAATCGATACGCATATGTAAACATTTCAAACCGAAGCTCGATAGCAGAAAAAAAACCTCATAGAAAAACAATTTGAAAATATTGAATATAGGTCTATATTTTATTTTTGCGGATCACGCAAAAGGATTTATTATAAATATCGTCATAACTTTTTTGCATAATCACGTGACCTAACCGTTCGCCCTACTTTCTTTGAAGTTGAGTCAGTGTAATGTAATGACTCTGGTTAGAGATTGTGTAATTATCATACTAAAGGAAAAAGGACAAGCAACTCGGGAATTTCGATTATATAATTTATATAATTTATATTCTGTACAATTAATTCCATGTAATATTCCAAAGAAATACCAAGACATTTCCTAAAAAAACAACAGAGAAAGGACAAAATTGTGCTTTTGAGTGTGTTACGTATTGTTTTAGTCCTTTTTTATGAAAGGAAATTTCTAATGTAGCCAGTTACCATTCGATGTACTGCAACGTATTTTATAATATATAGCGGATATTTCTGAGTTGCGTTTCTTCTTTCCTTTAGTATAAGTGTTACATTATAAGTTGAACACCTCTTGTTCGCACAATTATTTTATATATATAAAATGTAATATCAAAGTGATAACACTTCTTCATAATTTGAATAATTCCTGTACAAAGGCTAAATGTTTTTCTCTCGGTGAAAGTATCTGAGCTACAACCAATCACCAGAGTTGTTTTGATTTTGCTTCACCTCAAATCAGTGTAGTAGTATTTATCGGTTTCATACAACTGTAACTTCGAATACACAACAATTTCAAATATAGTCAGTTGCAAAAGTAATAAACATCATCGTGTTTGATTACAAATTCTGAAGCCGCTTCTCCATCCTTCCTGATGAACTAGTATATTGGTGATATGTATAGTTTACTGAAGTCATGCTACTTTTATTTTATTATGTGTATAGTGACGCACTCTATGACATAAAATGTCGCCCAATGGCACTAGGTAAGGTAATTGTCGACGTTTTCCGAGATGCTATCTAAACACATTTTCAAATTAAATATGTTGAAAATTCGAAACCATTGACTTAAGTTATTGTATTCACAATAATGAGTTAAAGAAAATCGATGCGATGCACAATGCCATTTAGTTCTTAAACCCCAGCGTTCGGTAGGCCCTACCACCATTATGTATACAGTGTAGCCATTTAGTATTTCGTCTGCTTCAATAAGGGTTTTAGAATTTTGATCAATCACTGATCTTATTTTTACAGGTACAGCTATTAATAGATGCACCAACATTCAACATTTGACATTTAGGAATAACAATTTTGTTCTAGAAAGTATGGAAAATAAATACATTATATAATTATTTTGATATATCTGTATAAAGTAATGTTTAGTGTATTTACATGTCAAATTTTATGGTTTAAAAATGCTTTATTATTTTATTATTTAATAAATTGTTATTAAACCTCTCTGAGTAGCAGTATGCATAAAATGATCAGAAAAGTTTCTCTGGGGTCATTTTTTTTTATACTCAGCCCTGGCCTTTAACGCCCCTGGCCTTGAAAGGCCAGAACCCCATGTAGGGCTACCGAACGCTTGGGTTTAACCACAACCGTTTTTTTCTCAAGAGTTATTTCTTTTTCTCTCTGCTTATACGCTAAGCTGCATACTTTGTTGTTGGTTTAATATTTTCAAAAAGGCCAAAACGTGTAATTTGAGGCAACACAAAACATATAATTGCTAGAATTTGAGGCAACACAAAACATATAATTGGTAGAATTTGAGGCAACACAAAACATATAATTGCTAGAATTTGAGGCAACACAAAACATATAATTGCTAGAATTTGAGGCAACACAAAACATATAATTGCTAGATTCGTTTCATTCTTATACATGCGCAAAATTCATACACTATTAGCTAACGAGTGTTGCTTTTAATTAGTAAAACACTGCTGAAAATAACTGAAATGAACTTCATGTCAACATATGATTTCTTTAGCGTTTGCCTTTTATGTAGACTGCAGATGTATGCTCAAGAAAAGAAATCAGTTATTTTTTTCAAATTAAAATTTGCCCAAAATGGCGATAGAAATCAGATTTGTTTCTTTTTATCTCTGCGATGTCGATGAATTTCATTTTGTGTGACTTTTGTTTGTGTCTCCACGACTACAAATGAGTAGTTTTACTACTTACTGTCCTTTGGGATCATCAAGCCCAATCATTGTGGCTTTAAAGTAGAACATCACTTAAGCCGGTGCTAGGCGGCGTGAGGGGTGTTGCATCTTAAGCTACCTCTCTTGATTAGATCAAACCAAGTTTGCTGAGTTTCTCTCTTGTTTGTGTTTGTTGCTTCCAATGGATATATTTTTCAGTATTTATTATCATAAGCTACCCAGTATAGTTTAAACATTTATTTTACATCGATTGTAACGAAAGCTCTATGAACTTATTTGAATCACTCTCGATGTCTTCCTGGGTAGAACCAGTACTAAGCAAATGCAGATAAAGTGTCTTGCTCAGGGATACAACGCATAGGGCAATGGCGGGGATCGAACCTACGACTTTTCGATCATGGGTCCAACGCTCTACCACTAGACCACAGCGCTCCACTATACCCAGTATAGCTAAACATCGAAACTAACATTAAATAAACGTTTCAGTTTTCGGTGTTAAATATAAGCCTAAAACTTAATTGAAAAGTGTCTTGCTGTGGCACTGTCATTATTTCTATTTAAATTCTCCATTCCAGCATTGCCAGATATAAACACTGATTACTCTGATATGACATGTATGATTGTTATGTTATGAGAATGGGTCAAAGAACAAATTATTGTTTAACAATATAAAATATATTAAATCAAAACTGATATAATACTTAAACTTTTATGACTACGATACCATTGGCGAAACGGTAGACAGCAGGAAACTTTACAGATAATCAGAATAAATGAGAATTAACGTGAAGACTTTAGCTAACACTAACATACGTTATATATCATTGGAACTTGAATTGTTATGGTAAATAAAACTACATTAGTTTTGAAAACCGGTTGAAAAATCAATATATTACAGCCAAGATACATTTTATAGGGTTTTTACCATGTAAGCCCTTTGTTGCTGGGGCAGCAGAAAACTAGAACATTTCAACTAACTTTTGCTTGTTTTAATATTTTGCGATAAATCTTTTATGTTGTCTTAAGATGTATCCAATACATTAATAAAGTTAATGTTTTTTGATGGAAATTCTAATACAAAACATTCTAATTTTTAATTGACGAGAATTTTGCATTGAAAACGCCCTTTCAGAACAACGTTTCCGCTTGGGAAATTCTTATTTCTCAACTGATTTTAAAATTTAAATACCTTTTTATTGATATATATATTATTTAGGTACTATGGAAGTGTGTCTAAAAAGTAAAAAAAACCCCCCAACCTTGGCGAAACCCACACCCCAAACTGTGGCTACATTGTATGTTGTTGCATGATACACATAAAGTCATGACCCTCTAAGATGGATACGTATTCGTTGTCCATATAAATTAAAGAATTATCTTTTAAAAGAAATAGCAACGAAGAGAACACACTTATTGTAGAACTGTGCAAGACATGAGGCAATACCGTCTGATAAGAAATGAGAATAAAGAAATCCATCAATACTAATGTACTATAATATGCATCTGAAACTTTTCTTAGAAACCATGTTTTTTCATGGTAGTTCTTAAGCTTTGATTATTTACTCAGTTGCAAAAGAAAGTGTACACTTTGAAACTTTTACTTTACACAATATCCTCTTTATCAAGCAACCCTTAATGATTCAACCTATTGAAAAACAAATGACAACATGACATTGGAAATGGAATGATAAAAACTTTGGTACTAGACATGGCATATTCATTTGGAATTTTTCAATTTAGTTCTAACATTTTTTTATTCAATTAAATCTAAACAAATCTCAGTGTACACTTACTTTGGCAAATGAGTATATTTGAAATTGTCGTGTATTCGAAGTAACAGTTGTATGAAACCGATAAATACTACTCCTCTGGTGATTGGTTGTAGCTCAGATACCTTCACCGAGAGAAAAACATTTAGCCATTGTATAGGAATTATTCAAATTATGAAGACGTGTTATCACTTTGATATTTCATCTTACATTTATAAAATAATTGTGCGAACAAGAGGTGTTCAACTTATAACGTAACACTTCCATTTTGTAACTGAATCAAACATCTTGACATTCTCGCGTTCATAGTTATGTCAAGCCTAATAATTCCTTCGATATAAAACATTAGGACATGAACTATTATATGCTTCCTAATTTTGTGGCGTTACTATTTTTTGAAAAAGGGTAGAGAATGATGTTTTGAAGCAAAATTATTTAATTATAAATATAACTGCAATACAAATTCCAAAAAAATGCATGTACATTTTCGGTTAAGGTTATAGTATTCTGATATGCACATGTCTGAACGTAAAAAAGTGGAATATGCATTTTTTTGCTATTTGTCGGTTTTCAAGATTTCAGCGAAAATTAACAGGAAATTCGATTTAATTCATGAAAACTTCTAGTTCGAAACAATAACTGCAGACATTGTTATGATTTTCTCCTCTATAAAAATGAGTTTCATTACTTTCTTATAAGGAATGAAATAAAACATTATTTAGGGGCATAACATATACATTTGCAAATAATGATGAAATTGACCAAATATATCTTTATATGGTATGTAATAATATAGCAACAATAACTATTCATTTTTTTGTTTTACAAAATGTGAATCAAATGTTTATTTTGGTAAACTTATAAAATCATCGGTAACAATACGAGAAACTGTCCTATTATCTGTCAATTTCTTAATATTGTGATAAAATTCGAGCTTTTAATTCAACATTTATATTTTTCTCTTAAAATAAAACAGACGATCAAATTTAACTTGTAAACACAGTTTTAAACAATTATAATACGCAGTTAGTGGAATTGTTTGGCCTTAGGTAAATCTCTATGGTCATAGAAACATATAGGTTTAAAATTGGAAAATAGAATGCACCCAATTCAAAATGTAATTTGAAACGAATCGCGTGAAATTGGAGATTATTTTAAATGCATACTGTCGCAAGATGACCCTAGTAGTTGGGACTAACTCAGGAAAGAATCAATGTCGATGACTGCATTAACATAAGTTTAATGCAACTTTTAAAATATGTTGAATATATATACAATTATGAACAAAAACAAGCGAATACACAGATTAAAAAAACTGTTCTCATGAACGTATAAGACGTTCGCAGTATTATCACACATACTGAACATGTCGACAGTCTATATATACGGCACGAAAGTGTTGCTGAAGTTACAACAATGTTGATCAGAAACGTTACAAATAATGATGCTCTAACATCTAACGCGATGCATTTGATGCGCGAGAGCTTATGAACATGATGCGCGACTCCAATGATCGGTGATTGTCATCAACTGCCTTCTATAAGGGTTGATGACGCGATGAACAGCCGCTCCAACGAGGTTGTGTGTTGAGGTTCTTCCACTGAGGTCTGATGACGGACCCACCACGTGTCCCGGGGGTTGTTGCTCCTATGAGAACCTGACCATGTTGTTCAGGTACAGGAACTGTCTCCACCCGCTCATTACGTTATGCGAAAATTGCCCGGAGGGGCACCTGTGGTCTTCCTCCACCAATGGAAGCTGGAAAGTCGCCATATGACCTTAGCTATTGGTGCGACTATAAAATCCAATTCAATTCAATTCATTACGTTATGCGATGAATCACCTAGCGGGCTACGCACCCAAAAGGCTTAGCTCCAGTCCGGAAGGCTTAGACGTCGGTTCATTAAAACAACAATCTGATACAATCATCGTTACACAAACAAATCATTATCTAGCAAATATATGTGAGCCACTCTCTAAATATGATGTGTAGCAATGTATACGTATTCTACGACGCCATTGATACGCATTGGCATACACACATGAATATGATCATCTCACCGTTAACCACTGTTAAGGACTATTGGTCAGCCAATTTTTGAAAAAAAAATCCAAAATGGATTGGGTATGATTAATTGAAATTTTCATCCAAATGCATATTATAGGCATGAACAATGTCAATGATATAATAAATGACATTAATGCAACACTATTGATGTGAACATAATATCAGAAACAATATTTATTTGGCAGAAATAGTGCCCTTTATATTCGAAAAGTTTGACGCAAGTTTACTCTAAGATGTTTTGTTTTTTATGTTAAATAAATTTGTCCATAGAGTTGTCCATTCATCTTTTCAACAGCCTATTTGCCACCTACCGTTCAAATGCGGTAGCTGTTTTATCAACCCTTTCATGTTTATTTTGTGGCATAGTTTGCTTCTACATTTTTATTTTGTATTGTTTGTTTTGAATGCGTGTTGGTTTTAAACGCGTGTTTTGGTGAAACAGATGTGTACATGCTACTTCCGTTCATATAAATCATTAAATCATCAATCTGATAATGAGTAATAATACTAAATTGATATTATAAGGAACTGAAAACAAAAACTTGTGTAACTCAATGTTCCAGATGTTACAGTCGTGATAACACACTCTTATTTCCTAAAGATGTTTAGGAATATATCACAACACAGCATCAGACTACGTTTTATACTGCTTCTATGGCATGTCGCCGCACCAACAGCTGTAATTATTACTTCCTTATTCCGTTAATAGTTAATATTAATGGACACACATATACATTATCTATGTATTCCAATGCATCAAGTGAAACGTATCATTGTAAAGGTGTTATTCTGTGTGTGTTTGTGGTTAACTGTCGTCCTTGAATGCTGCTTTTCCTTTTCGATTTTTATATCTATATTTATATCAGTAGGCTAGTACTGTAAAGAAGAGTAACAAGAAAAGTCATAGTATACAATATATACTATGACGACGAGCGGCAATAAGAATGAAAATTGTAGAATATATTTGTTTTAATTCATTGCATTGGAATTAGAGCATCATGTGTGGTTTGTTTGTGTAAAATTAATAGCGAGTTCTATTTGGTGTAGCAATGGCATGAAACAAAATGGAAAAGCAAAATAAAGATAAAAAGTTTTTTATTTGAAACTAAACGTCCAATTTAAGTGCTTTGCTATAACCAAGGAAGTGCTATATTTGCTATTTTTATATAAAGCAAAGACTGGAGGAGCTGGACAAAAAGGACCTTCATTAAAACCGACAATTCGCTATAGGTGATTTCGGCTATAAATATGTATTCCGGCTATATGTATTCTTTTGACTATAAATAATATTTTTAAAGCACAATTATATAAAAACACATTCTGAATATGTATGAATAATTACAATTTACATGCGGTAATAATATGATGAATGACTATCAAATGTACATATTTTTAAGTTCATGCTGTGCAAAAACAACATTACTGATGTGGGAAAAAATATTTGTATGTACAACTCAGTGTGTCAGGTCCCTGCCAAGACTTGAACTTGAATCTCTTTTCTCGAAAGAAAAGCGTGTTTCCTTACACTACAGAGATCGCCCAGACATCACAAAAAGAGTGTACAAAACTAAGCGAAATTAATAATGATGTAGATCAAAAGAATGTCAAACTAAAACTAGAAATTGTTATTGTCCATGGGACAAAAACGTATGGCTCCCCCACTCGCCCGAACAGACATAATTGACGACTCTAGGTCCACCGTTCTCATTGATCTGAGATCGTTTTGATATTCAATATCCCTGTGACTGTATCTACTATCTGTATCAGTGACATTTACTGGTCAACCATCCTTCAGAGTTTGAGGACCCTAGGTCCAACCATTCTCTAGTTATTGATTGGACATTGTTTTGTTATTGATCGGGGATCTTTTGATATCAATAGGGGTCATGTTCTGGTCATGACCAACCATCCTTCCAAGTTTGAGGACCCTAGTTCCAACCATTCTCTAGTTATTGATTGGACATCGTTGACCTTTGACCTAGTGACCCCAAAATCAATAGGGGTCATATGCTGGTCATGACCAACCATCCTTACAAGTTTGAGAACCCTAGGTCCAACCATTCTCTAGTTATTGATCAGACATCGTTTGATAGTCAATGTCACCGCGACCTTGACCTTTGACCTAGTGAACATCGATTTTATAGTCAATGTCACCACGATCTTGACCTTTACCTAGTGACCCCAAAATCAATAGATCTAACCATTGTGTAGTTATTGATCGGATATCGTTTTGATAGTCTGTCACCGTGACCTTGACCTTTGACCTAGTGACCCCAAAATCAATACGGGTCATCTACTGGTCATGACCAACCATCCCTCCAAGTTTGAGGACCCTAGGTCCAACTATTGTGTAGTTATTGATCGGATATCATTAAGATAGCCAATTTCATCGCGACCTTGACCTTTGACCTAGTGACCCCAAAATCAATAGGGGTTATCTACTGGTCATGACCAACCATCCTTCCAAGTTTGAAGACCCTAGGTCCAACCATTCTCTAGTTATTGATCGGAATCATTTTGATAGTCAATGTCACCGCGACCTTGACCTTTGACCTAGTGACCCCAAAATCAATAGGGGTCATCTAATGGTCATGATCAACCATCCTTCTAAGTTTGAGGACCCTAGGTGCAACCATTCTCTAGTTATTGATCGGACATCGTTTGTGACACAGTCAGCACAAAATCAATATGGCTCCCCTCCACACTTTGTGTGGGGGAGCCATAAGTATCACAGGTTATTAATACCCTTGCAAACGCATACCCCATGACTTCATGTATATGCGCAGTTCCACTTCATACTGATGCTTCTCACAATGTTTGGTGTATGACAGAGGTCACAGTGACCTTATTTTGGTATGCGACACACCGCTATCCCAAGATGTATCAACATACCAAGTTTGGTATTTCTAAGTGTTATTGTATTGAAAATATGGTCCGGACAAGCATTTTCTATGACAGAGGTAACAGGTCAAGGTCACAATTACCTTATTCTGGTACGCGACACAGCGCTATCCCAAGATGTATCTAAATACCAAGTTTGCTATCTCTAAGACTTAGTGTTATAGTATTGAAAATATGTTCTGGACAAGCATTTTCTATGACAAAGGTCACAGGTCAAGGTCACAGTGGCCATATTTTGGTATGCGAAACACAGCTATCCCAAGATGTATCCACATACCAAGTTTGGTATCTCTAAGTGTTATAGTATTGAAAATACGGTGCAGACAAGAGGTGAAAGAGTCTGTGGATGCTCTACTGGCTAAATGTGCAGGGGACCGTAAAACATTTTCAACATTCATTCAACCGGCACATGGCAATGATATAGGTCACTATTTGTTGAATGCCAGCCACAGTAGCAGGAGAACTAGTCTGTACAAAGTTAGTGTATTACAGGGTTCCCACAGTTTTTTGAGAACAAAACTATCCCAAGAGAGTTTTTTTCAGGTTTTCCCACTGCTTTCAAGGACAATTTATACCAGTGTTTGTCCGACACCGTTGTTGCAAAAACGTTAAATTGTTCACAGTACTAATATGTTAGTTTATTTTTTTTGACAAGTATTGACTTTAACCCGCTGTTTTTTAGGCTGTTCTCCCTCCTATGAAGGAAATTTAGTGTTGACATTTAACTTGTTCTCAGACGACATGCTTTATCGATTCAAATTATTAGACGCTTGCATATACGACGGAGCATTTTGAGTTTTATTTGAAAATACTCGGCTAAAATTGTAACATATTTTATGAGACAACCGGTGAGGTAACGAATTTGTACGACAGCGATCGAAAACAAAAGTACAATTTGGGGTTCACATTTCATTGATCAGAGCATTAACACATCTTTACGATTGTTCACGAATACCAATGGTTAATTTTTATGGGCTTACTAGGCCATTCGCCAAATCGCCATAGGCGAAAAGTAACCTGAACTGGCGAATGAAAACCGTAAGAAATACACACCAAATTCGCCAGACATCGGCGGTCTGGCGAATCCAAATTTCCGACCGATTTTGTCTAAAAGATCTTGGAAAATCCCGAATTCTAATTTACAAAGTCTTTCACTGTTTATAGGCCACTATCCCGCTGAGTGTTTTAGCTAATTAGTGACAATCAATTTAGATCGATAAACTAATTATGTCAGCGTTTATTGAAAACCACTGTCAAATTGTCGGTGCGATAAGACTCCGCCCACTGTTACGCCTCTTGCTGTCAATCAACTGGTTTGTGTCCCCGCGCTCAACATTATCTGTCATATAAAGTTGTGACATTATTCACAGATTTAACTGCGTGATCGAGCCAGGTAAAACATCAAATAATGTGGCGCCCTCTAGCGACCAAAATGGCTGATCAAAACAGAAAATTTGAAAATGTTTGCTTACGAATTAGCCAGAGATACTCAGCCTCTGTGTTTTTGAACTTTACGATCACTGATAAGTGTTAAAGGAACACATGGCAATCTTGAGTTTTCAAAAACTAGCAGCATCCCGTTAGTTTTTCTACATAAATTACATTTGTTCAATCATTAATGTTAATTATAAGAATTGTATTAAGCCATTTGTTTTTTTCTATTATTTTTTTTTTTTATATTATTGCACCAGTAATATATTAAAACTTATAGTATAATAAGACGAAATAGGAATACTTAAAATTTTATTTATTTAAATGTAACCAGGGTAAAAGTAAAAATGATACTGGATATATAAATTGTGACACCCATTTCAAATACTGCAAGATTGCCATGTGTCCCTTTAAGTGCCTACTAATTAGTTGTACACACGGTAGCGTAAACTGGAACAATGGCAAGTGTGAACCGGTGTTTAATCGGCTGTTTCTGAATTGGGTTCATTTTATGGTTGATTGTTCAATCAACATGAAACAATACAAAAGGTGCGATTACTCAAAAAATATTGGTGTATGTAGCATTTCTGAATTTGCAGCGCGATCTTTCTAGATTCTTTGGAACTCGTGTTAGTTGAACTTGTATATGCCTCAGTTTAGCCTTACATTTTTTAAATATATTGCTATTTATTTTATTTCTCTGCATGTTAGCATACTGAAATGCATTTAATGAAAATACTAAATGGTGACAAGAGTCTGCATTTTTGTATTTTCTTATGATATATGCATGCATTCATTCTGTCCTTTTTTAAATTTCAGTCTTTACAATTTTTAAAAATTAAAATTACAATAAATTAAATACAATTTTTAAAAAAGTTCTGAACCTTTTCCCGGTATGGGAAGCATGATATTATGTCCTTTAATGGGGCTTAACACCGCCAAAAGTCATTGAACTGGAACACGTCAATGACATGCACAACTACACATGGCACTAATCATCCCTGCCATTGTATCAAGACACAGAAATGTGACAAAGTTTGTGTATTAAAACTTTAAAGAACTCAATTTCATTAACCAGTACACAACAATGGCAGTGCAACTAGGCTTGGTATAGTTCTATGACATAAAACGTCACAGAATAGAGCTACAGATAAGCAAGGTATTTGCGTAAATTCCCAGTTAAAACTCGCTAAATTAGGCTAAATACACAATTAAATTTCTTTATTGGTGCGTACCAATTATGTTTAACAAATTAATAACGCAAAATAACCGTTTTTGTCAGCATATCATATTTTATCCATTACCGTGAAGATGGCCAATATCAAACGGAATGCATCGCCGTTTCCAGTCAATTCTCAAATAAGCGAGCCATTGAGATTGGCTAAATGTGACTGGTTATCAAGTTTATTTTTTTCACTCGAAAGTAAATCCTTCAGGAACAAAAATGTTGTATTCAGACTATTTTTAATTATTCGGCATCACCGAAGCACTCAACTTTATCTGTACGTCAACATGGCTAAAAGAGGCGCAGGTGTTTGAACTCAGTGCAAGAATATTCATTATCGCTAAATATTAATAACTAACTCAGAACACAATAATAACTAACGTTGCGACGTTGAGTCGTGACGTCAATAAAGTGTTGCTGACGTCAACATCATCCGCCGACAACGTTCAATAAAGCGAATATTTGTTTGCAAAAACGTAATTTAAAATGCAATAAATAGATTATTTAACTGCTGAGATCGACTATGGGTAATCCTTTACTTGATGGTAGACGTGCTTTGTTTTTTTTTACTTACTCGCATGCGCTCGTTCGTGAAAAAAACTACACGCCTACCTCTTGTGAAGGATTTCCCTATAATCGATCCCAGCAGTTAAATAATCTCTATATAATTCATATAGGGCCCTGGTTTTTTATCACTGCTTAACACAGAAGTTCAGAGAGATATTGCACAGGGTATAGTTCTCCCTGTACACTGGACAGACTACTTTACATCCCTCCGAAGGATGACCTATATTCACAGTGCCATGCCCAAGTAAGATACTGCGGGAGTTTGTTTGAAAAATCTGGGATGTGACCCCACTGGAAATCATACACGTGATTTCTGAAATCATACACGTGATTTCTGGGACTTGAGTCAAGTATGTTTAACACTTGGCGACCGCAGGGTTAAGTTTCCAAAATTATATGGCAACAAAAGAACACAAGATAAATATGTCTGGAAGTCTCCTGAAACATGAGTCATACACAAATATCCTAGACACATTCGGTATACACAGGGTCTGAATGACACTTGACTACCACAACAGCCATGGTTCTCACGTCTCCGTTTAGGTATTCTTCTTTTAGTTTAGATACTACAGATTACCAAATATGCAAACGACGACTAGAATCGTCAGGGGATGTTTATGCTCACACAACCTTGCAATTGTTCACTCGATTTTTTAAACATGCAGAATGAATAACAAATACGTAGTCTAGATCATCTGCGACGCTTGCTTGTTTACACAATTATCAGGCGTCGAACATGATCAAGACTAATTTCATGTAGATCAATCCGTGACAACACAAAACATTCATAAACTGAAAATGTGTGCTAACTTTATTGACACGTATGACAGTGGAGAGTGTAAACTTGCACATATTCTACTTACGATAAATTGTTTCGTCCTAACTGGAGCACTCTTGCTGCACAAAAGAAAACAAAATGGAGGAATGGCCGGATCAAAACGAAAATGGATTGCTATGACGTCAGGCTGTTCCAGTAACACATTACTTTCATGAAACGCCTCCCGAGTATTGGCGATCTGGACAGTGAGGTCTTAATCAACTTTATACTCACTATAAAAACCATATACATCCATATACATCTTCCTTGGAATTTTATTAGAACAAAATGTATTTCACATCGATTCAAAAACATATACAGAAAATGGAATTCGCAATTAACCATCTCCATACACGAGGGGTACAGCAAATTCACGCTTCACTGTGCACTATATGCAGTATATGGAATCTCGAAATAGGTCAAACTCCATCACAGTAATAGAGCGTTCTAATGGTTTCCATACACAGTAATAGTTATCTGAATTTCTATATTCATGAATAATAACGCTCTATGAAAATATCGGACAGGGATAGCAGCATTCAAGGACGACAGTCAACCACAAAACACAAAAACAAACACGCACACAGACAAACGAAAAGGCAAAAGTAATAAAAAATGCAAACGACATCACAAACACAAAAGGGTTGACAATAGGGCTACCGCCTTGGAACGGTCAGTGGCAAAGTAGGCCACTGGGGGTTTAAACCGGTTCTAGGGTGCACCAAACCTCACACTTACCCTACTGCCAACCCATTAAAACAGGACAGTGTAAATAAAGAAATCCCCGCCATGATTAAATCTCTAACCAACAAGGCAGGTATACGAAACAGCCATTATACACTTCTTAAATATGAAAAGGCTTTTAAATAAGAGGCTAAATATTTTAGTGTTTTGTTATTAAATGACCACCACACTTTTTTTAGGGGCTTTGTTTTTAAAAATAGCACCCCGATTTATTAATCCACTATGATTTCGACTTTGGACATGCTGTGATATAACGAAATAAGCTGAGTTTTTGACAAATAAACTGAAGAAAAAATCTCAACACGGCTGTGAGACAGTGAATGAATTTATCATGCAGATATGCACTTTTCTGCCTAATAAAGGGGTGACCTAATGCATTTTGCTTTATTAGGCACTAACCAGTAAAGCAAATCAATGTGGAATCCCTCGGCGTTTATTGTACGTTACGCAATCTGACTTCATGCACGTAACGTAGCATGACGTCATAAAACAAACAAAAACAACAACATGGCGGCGTCCTCGATAAGCGTTACATTCTGAGTAATAGGTAATAATAGTAATTCATACAGAAAATGTGGATAATCTACATGATAGATAGAATATTATGTCAGTGCCATATACTATCAAGTTTATTAGGCTCGGCACGAAAACTAAGAGCCGAGCCATTCTTCGTTTTCTAAGCCTCGCCTAATAAACTTGATAGTAAAATGCACTGACACCATATTCTCTATTTGTCATGCAGATATGCATTTTTTCTGCCTAAAAAGAGGTGCAGATATGCATGCAGAGCATCGCCATTCTTCGTTTTCTAAGCCTAGCCTAATAAACTTGATAGTGAAAGGCACTGACACAATATTCTCTATATCTCCCCTTGGCTGCGAGAAGTATGAGAACAAGTACTAGATGATCACGGAGAAATTCATAAAACAGACACACTTTTTGTTGTTGTTCTGATAATCTGTTTTATTTCATCAACTAATGCATAACATGTTTTACAAATCAGTATACATAAAAACATACATTAAGACATATGTATGTGTATTACTGTTATTCCAATTTTAGAGTCTGATAAAATAATTTATGTTTTAAGGTTCAGAGTTTTCTAAAGGAGGAAAATGAGTAAAGCTAAGCTGTTTTAGATTATATTTACTTACACTATCCACGATCGGCTGTTGCCCAGTGGATGGTACGTTCGACTTCGGTTTGACCTTAGGCAAGACACTTCCCATAGTCTCGTCCGTCGGAAGGGGACGTACACCGTCACCTATTGTATATCCCTTGCTTGAATTTCCCCCATAGTTGTGTCAATATTTTTATTTGTCTCGACAAACATGGATATATTATTCATTCACTTAAACATGTATGCAGATATTGACAAGATAGGAGGCCTTGGCGGATTTCAAGGTAACACGACAGATTAAAATGCTGACATCATGGTAACTTCCTGTTATTGGATGTTACAAGCGTCGTATTGAAGCAGACAATATTGGATAATAGAAGCGTCTTTTGGAAGTAGAAGATAAATTTAATAATGTATCCTTAATATAATTTGACCATCTGCGTCACCGTGGTTAATTTGATTCTGACATTTTACCGAACACTCATGTTTTAACTATGTCATTAAAACTCATCGAGTTTGCTTACAAATTCTGAAGCCGCTTCTCCAACTTTGCTGGTGAAAATGTGTAAGTGTATTAGTGATATATGTATAGTTTATGCTTGTTCTACATTGCTGAATGCTAATTCGACATAAACTATTTGTATAATGACGCAGCTTTGGCCCACTGGAACACATGTTTAAAGGCAGTATTTCGATTTTCTGTAAAATCCGATCCTAAATGTATCGCATCCATAAGCCGAATTCATTGTTTTTAAATCAGTCAAGGACTATTTCGATTTAACGTATTGTAGATATTTTCCCAGATCTTATCGAAACACATATTCAAATCAAATTTGTTGAACATTAGAAACGAATAACTTAAATTATTGCGTTCTTAATAATGCGCTAAAGGACGACAATGGACGCTGGCAGACGACGGCAACGCACACTTTCATTAGTTATTAAACACAACAATTTCTTTTCCCTAAGCGTTAATACTTTATTAACGGCTGTGCTTAAACGCTGATCTAAACTTTCCATGTCGGTTTAATACTTATTTTTTAGAAAAGCCAAGACCTGTAATTTGCTGCAATACAAATACACAATTCCTATGTTCGTTTCATTCTTAATCTTCATTCGTAACACCATTATGACAAATACACATTATAACAATCCTAACATCTGTTGACTTAAGTTAGTAAAACACTGTTGAAAAGCTGAAATGAAACCTCATTGTGTGTGACATATAAGCTACACAGTAGAGCTAAACAAATAAATACCATTAAATAAACGTTTAAACTTTCGGTGTTAAAATATAATAAATAAATAAATACATTTATATATGATTGTGTACTTCATTTGTTGCAACATATGCGAGTGTCTTTGTGCGTGTAATACGTTAACGTCGAATGTAAATATTAAAACAATTCTGAAAATAAGTATGACAATTAGGTACCTTGTCTCTATTTAGAGTACGTAACCTTATATTAACTAAACATAAATATCAAAGTATCCTAATGTTTGCCCTTATCGGTTCATTATGTTCATTTTTTGCTTTCGTTTTGATATTCATATGTACATGATCATGCATGTGCTTAACTTTCATCACGTATTTATGTCGGACGATAAAAGGGTAAGATTTCAGCGGCCTTTATGTCACTTACCGTTCAAAGGCGGTAGCGTTTTTGTCAACCTTTTCATGTTTATTCTGTCTCGTACTTCGGTTCTAGATTATGTATCTACATGTATAATGAAATCATCAATATGATAACGAGCAATAATAATAAATTAATTAGGAACTTAAACACAAACTTGTGTTCCACAATGTATATAGACAAAGTCAATTAAATTCAGAAAAAAGTCATCAACAAATAAAAGTAACATCTAAATGTTCTATTAGCGAGTATTAATGCCGGTTTCTATTTGTCAAAAAGACATTAACCAAGGCCGTGCCGAGAATTCACAATTACCCCAGATATTACTATCGTGATAAGATATATCCTGAGCATGCTTAGGCATATATCACAACACAGCAGCATACTGAATTTTGTACAGTTTTTTTGACATGTTCGATTATGTCCCGTCGCTCCAACATCTGTACCTATTACTAACTAATCTCGAGTAGTATTAATAAACTCGCATAGAGACATTATCTATTTATTCGCATGCATATATATCAAGTAAAACATGTATCATTGTAAAGGTGTTCTATCAGTAGGCTAGTACTTAAATAAGTGGCTATATATTTTAATGTTTTGTTATTAAATGATCACCACCCCACATTGTTATCATTTTGTTTAAGGTACGCGCGGCAAGCGTTAAAATTAGCACTCCGATTTATTAATCCACTATGATTTCGACTTGAGACGTACTTCGGTATAATGGAATAACTGCTATAAAATTTGGAGTTTATGGCAAATAAACTGAAAAGAAATAATCTCAAAACATCTGTGAGGGAGTATACATGGTATATGCATATCTCCCCTTGGCTGTGAGAAGTATGAGAAAGAATATTAGATGTTCCGATAGAAATTCATGAAATAGACAAACTAAAACCTCTTTCAGATTGCATTCACATAAAAAACTATCCACGCCCGCTTTTGCCCGGTGCATAGCAAATTAGAGGATATGTTGCCTGCTTTCTAATTTTGTCTTTTGATTGTTACCTGTGATAAGCATGCTTCATAACCTCTGCTTCCAGCTAAATTCCATTTTGTTTATTTCGCCCATTGTTTTCTCGTTTAGGGCAACGCGTTTTGTTGGCATTGAAGGTTCGATGTTCACCGTCATATGCATACCACCTTCGGGATGGCTCATATTTATGAACTATTGGCATTTTGAATATTGAGTTCTGCTCAACGCGGACCTAGTGGACGTGAACGGTAGCAAGCTCTTATCTATGTTTTCACTACCGTTCATGAACAATCAAATCGAGACTGCAATCATTCTTGTATTTATCGTGTTCGACGATTTCCAAATTTCTCCTTTCATACTTCGGTTTGAGATTGAACACATTATTTATTCACTTAACGTTTTCATATATTGATTAAAGTAACCGCCTTATTGGATGTTACATGCGTCGTTTAGAAACAGACGATATTGGATGTTACAAGCGTCGTTTGGAAGCAGAAGACAAACTTAATAATGGGTCATTAATATCAATTGACCATCCGCGTCGCCTTGATTGATTTGTTATGTAATACAGTTTTACAACGTGTGCATGCGTGTTGCCGTATACTGTAACTCATGTTTTAACCATATATTTTCTATTAAGGACATTTCCTACCGTTTCTTCATATTTTTCCTATGCACAACTTTTCTTTTTTAAGATTTGGTACATAGTTAGAACGATCTATCCTAAGAATATTTCAGCTTTAAAAATAATTGGTCACCAATTTGTTTTATGAGACATCTTAAGATAAATCTATGACCCGCATTCCATTTTTGGAAAATTTCCATTAATTTCAACGCAGCCTTAATTAGGCAAAAAGCAAAAAATATGGTAAGAAATAGGAAATAATTTCAAATAAAGGGGAATATAAACTTTACTGAATTGAATTGCAGATCATCGCCAAAAATGGCAAATTTTGGTGGGAAAAAGAGCCATTTCGAGGAACATTTTTTCCTCTGAACAACCTTTTTCCCCAATACTTTTGTATTGTTGGCAAATATCGTGAACTTCAAGATAATGAAATAAGAAACATATCTCACCATATTTGCTTTTGAGAAAAGGGCAGTTATATCCCTAAAACTTTTAAAAAAGGTTTATTAGTTTTGGATCAATACTACACAAACTGTTTTTTTAAGTGTTAATTGTATATATCCCCTGTTTATTTAAATTTATTTTACATGTGTAAAGTAGTATAGTAATCAAGTCAGTAGTATTTATGTTTTAAGTTAATATTTACCTTTTAAGGCAGACATTAAGTATGAAAACATTATAGCGGCTAAACCAATAAATCTCTCCGTTGTCGGTATCAAAATACTTAAACTATAACTACTTTTAGTGTATTAACAAATAAATTCATTATCTAAACAGTTCATTAGGTTCATGATAATGAATTCTAGTGAAAAAATATTTAAAGGTTTATAACAACTATGTTATTTGTGTACATATATGATATAGTCGCTCTTAGCCATGTATGGGCGAAAACGATGTGCATATAACTATAGGAAATGGCATTAGCCACTTCTGTTTAAATGAATAGTTTTGAAGCAGTTTTGTCATATATTTTGTTTAAACTTTGGAAGTATCGAAGTATATTTTAAATAGATAGCTCGTCAAAGTAATCTCGACGAGCTGTCTGACATACAATGTGGCCCCACTGGCATTACGTTAAACAGCATTAGTGACGCAGAAAGTGATGTATATATCTCAAAAAATGAGGCCTTGGAGGTCATGCTTATGATGTACTGGTTAACATGACTCTTAAAAGACTTTATATAAAGTGGTGAAGTACGTATTATGCCTACTGGAGGAAAAAGAAATAAGATTCATTTATGATAGTAATTTGCAGTTATATCTGAGAGAAAAACGTGATCCCTTGGAAGCAACAAACACAAACAAGAGAGAAAAATAGCAACTCGGTTTTATTGAGTCAGTTCATGAGAGGTAATTATAAGATGCAACACCTCTCACGCCCACTAGCACCGGCTTAAGCGATAATCTAAAGCAACACAGAATGGGTTTGATGATCCCAAAGGACAAGTAAATAACACTTCTTTCGTTTATAGCAAACCATTTTCTACTAAGTGTGGTCCCCGCCCCATGGCTGGACTGACTACTTATAAATGCTTAAAAGGGGATCCCTTGGAAGCAACAAACACAAAGAAGATAGAAAATGTGCAGACTCGGTTTTATTGAATCTGTTCACGAGAGGTAATTATAAGATGCAACACCTCTCACGCCTCCTAGCACCGGCTTAAGCGATTTTCTACTTTAAAGCAACACAGAATGGGCTTGATGATCCCTAAGGACCAGCAAATAACCCTTATTCGTTTATAGTAAACCATTTTGTACGAAGTGTGGTCCCCGCCCGGTGGTTGGACTGAATATTAATAAATGCTTAAAAGGGGATCCCTGAGGAAGCAACAAACACAAAAAAGAGAGAAAAGTATCAGACTCGGTTTTATTGAGTTTGTTCGTGCGAGGTAACAAATGCTCTCACGTACTCAAGCACCGGTTAAAAAGTGTTATACTTCAACTTAACTGACCTGTAATTTGGTATGCACACACACCTACTACTGATGACACATTATTTATTTTATTATCTCAAGAGATTTATGTGTTATGGACCAGGCACGACCATTTCCTAACATCAAATCATGACGTTGACCTTTGATAGTTAACGACGTTGCGTTGTAATCCTTCGCCTCCCACGCTGCGGGTTCGAATCCCATCGGGAACTCGACTTGTGACTTCTATGGTGATGTGATTTATAAACTTCGTAAGATTCTTGGTCATGATCACTTTCATACTATCTTTGTTAAACTTGTTAAAAAGTTTATCAAAAGAGGTTATGACCCTATCATTTTGCAACGTACTGCATGCTTGGTGATGGACCCTTTACAGTTCGCCACTATGATTTCCTCTTTAATTGTACGATGACCGGACAGGCTGTGGACCCTATGATGACGCCCACCTAAAGCCTACTGGGACGGTGGCGTTTGATGTTTGTCTATGATCTTTCTTGTCGTGCCCTTAATGGTTTATTCTCTTGTTGCTCTGGCTTCTGAAAAGTCATTGAGTACCTTCATTGTGACTTTCTTGGCTATTGTTTCTTTTTGTATTATATTTACACGAGCATATTTGTGTTTTACTTATATTTCCTATTGATGCTGCCTTGTTGGTTAGAGATTAGATCATGGCGGGGATTTCTTTATTTACACTGTCCTTTATTTACACTGTCCTGTTTTAATGGGATGACAGTAGGGTTAGTGTGAGGTTTTGTGCCACCTAGAACCGGTTTAAACCCCCAGTGGCCTACTTTGCCACTGACCGTTTCAAGGTGGTAGCCCTATTGTCAACCCTTTTGTGTTTGTGATGTCGTTTGCTTTTATTATTACTTTTGCCTTCTTGTTTGTCTGTTTGCGTGTTTGTTTCTGTGTTTTGTGGTGCTGTCGTCCTTGAATGCTACTTTCCCTGTCCGATCTTTTTATATTTCTTTGTAAGTGAGAAAGTGACGATTCTTACGGATGGCGGGAGGTGTACACTACTGATTCTACCCAGGAAAAGTAGGTGTTCTATTAGTACCGTGGTTTTCTAGGACGTGAAAATGACAACAAACCGTTTGAATCTAGTATCTTCAGGGTCTAGAGTTCAATAACTCAGATGGCACCCCCATTGGACTTCGCTGTAATTTCTAATGCGACAACTATCTACATCCAATTTGGTAAAGTTCATATCTTTGTCACGTTTACAAGCCGACATTCTTTTTATTTATAGATCGAAGGCAAATACGCTTTAACGCATGCATCTAGCACGACTGGGTTACTTCGGTTTATTCTTAGGTAAGAAACTTGCCCTAACCTCGTCCATCGAATGGGAACGTAAACCAGGCGGTAAAACTTACGGTTCCCGGAATCCTATGTATCCGTCCCTTTTTCTGAGGCGGCCCGAAATAACATAAGCAAAGTGTTGAAGAGATGTTAAACAATTCAATTCAATCCTAAAGCAATGCGGATTTTGTTGGAGAATATAGTCCATAAATTATTAAAAACCTATTTAAGATTTAACTGCCGTACACAGACTGGCGCAGCTGCGATTATCAAACTATATATTCAGCTATCTGTAAGGCAAACTGATCAAACCAGCCTCCAAAACCACTTTATTCTGCAAAACAGAGTTAAAAAGCACCCATAAATAACGTTTCTAGTCATTTATCCTAGCTATCAGAAATGCATATCTCACCATATAGACTTATTGGCACTTTGTCCACTTTTCTTTACCATGCATAACAATATCGTATCATGAAAAAGAAAGATATAAAAATGGGACAGGGAAAGTAGCATTCAATGAAGACCGTCAACCACAAAACACGTAAACGGACAAACGAGGCAAAAGTAATAAAAAATGCAAACGACATCGAAAAACACAAAAGGGTTGACAATAGGGCTTCCGCCTTGGAACGGTCATTGGCCAGAAAGAAATTTTATCCAATACAATAAAACACCTAGAGTAATAATTTACTGATATTTAGTGTGTAGCAATGCACCAGTATTTACCTAAAAGGACACTAATACCTTGTTGATCGTTTAATACAACGTTACCAACATTATGAAAGGTTATCAAAGGTTATACCCAACTTTATAAATGGCGGAAACTGTTCCATGACTGAGAAAGATCAAGCCAATTCTACAGTTGGCAGATCATAACACATGAAACAGGTTTACAAACTTCGTAAGATACTTGGACATGAACACGTTAATATTAAACGTGTTAAGAAAGTATCAACCTATGTTATGACCCTATCATTTTGCAAGGCACTGCATATTTAGTGGTTGGACATTTACAGTTCGCAACTATGTTTTAATCTTTAATTGTGGGATGACCGGACAGATTTTGGACCCTATGATGATATACCTAAATCCTGAGAGGACGGTAACATCTAATGTTTGTCTCCAATGTTAATGGTTTGTTTTCTTGTAGCTATGGCTCCTGCCAAGTCATCGAGTTGTGACTTTCCAGGCTTTTGCTTCTTATATTCATATATACATGATCATCTTTGTTTTAAATGATATGGCATGGTGGGCATTTCTTTATTTCACTCTATCATTTTATTGGGATGACAATAAGGTAAGAGTGAAATTTGGTTCGTACTAGAACCTGATTTAAACCCCAGCGGCCTTTTGTGATGTTTGTGATGTCATAAAGATTGCCTTTTATTTATCCCTGTAATTGTTGTTGTTTGTTTACAACGTGTTTCTGATTGACTCTAGTCCTGTTCTTTAAAAACAGAGACAACGGTGTGGGAAGTTTGTGAGGATTTCCTAGTACAGTGTTCTACATTTATGTTATGTTATGCTATTATTACCCGTAACCATAACAAATGTCAAAAACAACTCATAAGCAATACTACAACGCTAACGTCGCTAAAGGTAAATACGTTGCTAAAGGTAAAGACGTCGCTAACGGTAAAGACGTCGTTAAAGGTAAAGACGTCGCTAACAGTAAATACGTCGCTAAAGGTAAATACACCGCTAACGGTAAAGACGTCACTAAAGGTAAAGACGTCGCTAACGGTAAATACGTCGCTAAAAGTAAATACGTCGCTAACGGTAAAGATGTCGCTAAAGGTAAAGCTGTCGCTAACGGTAAATATTTGCTAATGGAAAAGATGTAGCTAAAGGTAAAGACGTCACTAAAGGTAAAGCCATCGCTAACGGTAAAGACGTCGCTAACAGTAAAGATGTCGCTAAAGGTAAAGACATCGCTAAATGTAACCCATATCAATTAAAGGAAAACTGAAATGTTAAAGAAGTATTTTGTGGAAACCTTATAACTGTCGAAATTACGCAATTGAATAAAAAAAACTGAATTAAAATGAGCACACTTTGTCAGATAATTAGTTTTAATACCTCATGTGTGAATTAATATACTGCTACGTTGTGTTTCAAGAACCAGGGAGTAATTATAGACGTTGATGCATGAGCTAATGCATAAAACGGTAGGATGCAGGTCCAAATAATTTATTCATAGTACAGGTATCGTTTATGTTAACAATGACTATAAGGAGTCGCATATATTTTTAACAAAGGGCAACTTCAAATTAGTTGTTTCAATTAACTCCAGGGGATATCGGGGAATTAAATGAATATTTGACGGAATGCTATGTTCACTTATATTTGACACAGTGTCTGTATCCTCTCCGTTAAGGTTAGATATTGTAGCACGATCATTGCAATTCCCTTTGTATTTGCAAATCGTTTAATTGAAAATAACACCTGTCAGAATATATGGTGTACCCTAAATATCAGTTATTGGTGGTTAGATTATGGCAGCCAGGTGAAACAACAAATATAGTATGGTCTCATCTCGTTGGTTCTAAATTTAATGTCAGCAGGACAGGCCAATGTCATGCATGTATATACATTGTCAGGCTTCAAGCCTATGAACTATATAAGATACAATAGTGCACATATGTAAGTTTTCCCCATCGGTATTATACTTTGCCTAAGTATTGTTTCCCGGTTCTAGTCATTGCCGTACAAGGACTTAAATAAAATTGTAGCATGATCACTGCAAAGGAACTAACAAATATACATTCTAATGCAATTATTATGTAACACCTTGCTCCATTGGCCCGATTTACCGTCTGAAAAATATGTGACGTCAAAATACATTGATCTAAACGACGTCATTGGATGAAAATAAAATTTCAGACCGTAAAACCACTCACGTACCGGTACGTCCCTGATTAAAAATCTTAGCATGGTTATCTCTTAAATATGTTTCTGTTTAATTCCTCTTCTGTTGACCACACCCATCTCGATGTTTAAATTAATCAACTCGACGAGACCATACTTTACCAACGGTCTATCTATTACTTTTAGTGCGATCTGTGGGAACGCCAGGAACTAATTATTCAGCATTTTTGATCATTTTGATACTCCGCGAAAGGAATTATTTTCTTAAGATTTACGGACTATTTTACGCACCGTCTTATCTGAAATGGCATCCATTTTTAGTATCGATTCGATTTCGTTTCTGCCCCAAGAAGAAGGAAGGTGAATCCATTTCTGTAAAAACACGCGTACATCAGTTGAACATAGTCATATACCAGTAACATATTGACAGTAAACGTTGAAACTTAACGAACACGTTAACACCATAACTCTGTCTTGCCTTTTACCAAAATTATCCCCCTTTTCATGTTAGATTTAGCTGCTGTGTGTGTGTTCCCACTCCCTGAGTGGAGTTTAAATACATCAGTTTATGTATGTTTGAATTTTTATATAATGTAACTGTGCATTGAATTTGTAACACAATGCAACAACATCTCGATCAATTCATAGATCAATTCATAGAATTTTACCTAAACTAGGATGTATCCAGAAGGCATTGAGGGGGTTGAGGGAACAAGAGGGGTTGATGGGACATGATCATCCGGAATTAAAAACAACAACAAAATGCAAATCATGGGTTTTGACATTCATTTAAATACAGATCTGTAGGCACGTGCCTAGACAGATCTGTAGGCACGTGCCTACAGTGCCTGAAGACAGCTACGCTACTAATTGTAATAATAAACATATAAAGCAAATCATACTTAAGCACTTGTTGAGCATTAAGTCATACTATTTAATTGTGTTTCGAGCCATACCAGTGAAGTGTGAACAACATGTATGCTATAATTACTTTCAATAATATATACGTGTTTTTCCTTAAATTTGTTTACTCATACCTAAATATTTCTCATGCTCTTCTCCAGAACATGTTCATATATATGTGTGTGTTTGTATTTAGTATGTCTTGTATGTATTACCGCCTCAGTGCTGATGGCGATGGACATTGTAAAATGTTTATGCCTTAATAATGTTTTTGTTTTTAATTGAATTGATTTATATTGCGACAGTGCACTATTTCCAGCCCCGTTGCCTTTGCGCTGAGTAAATGTCAAAACGTTTTACATAATAGTCTGTCGAAATACATACGAGACATGCTCCTGTAGAATGACGGGATTGGTTGAGTGTACGTTTGTAATTCGCTTCCGCAATTTCATATATATATAATTTTGATGTTCAAAAATCGGCCTCGCCACAGACGGTGACTAAATCACGGACCTGTCGATATATTAAAAATATTTTTTTTCTTTTGTAATAACAGCAGTTGAGATTCAAACCCAAATCTTCTTTTAAATTGCATGAACTTTTTGAGCCATCAGTGAGGCATCTGTAACACTATAAATTGTGTCATTAGTTTGGTTGTTGGTTAATAAATAAATACACAATTTTTAATAGCATGCATTCCGTTTTCAGTGTGAGTAGTGTCATCAGATACTGTTGAGAGTATCTGCAGATGTTCCCCACTTCCTGATGTAATGTTTATAAAGATGTGTCAGTACATATTTATATATGTTGGAATCATAAGAATGTGTTGATTTATTTTCTTCTCATGTTTACATATGATATCCCTCCCTGATATAGATTACAGTCCTTTAGACTGCACTTACATCTGTTTATACCCCACACCATGAGAAACGTTTTCATTAGCTCAGTTTCCGAGACATCAGGCTCTAAACCTAAGACTTGCCATCCTTCATACACAGATATATCTAAATGCGTTTTATCCATTATAAAAGCAGGTCAATTTGACTTTCTTTTTGCATTTCATTGATTTAATTTTAAACCTACGCACAGCATTTTGATTCTTAAAAAGCTTATTTTGTTTATGTTTTTTTATTTGTATGGTGTTTTACCTCATTCTCAACAAATGTAAGGTTATATATGACGGTCGATTGTTTTGTAGTGAAGGCAGACCACCCACCTTTCCTGGGTAAAACCAGTACTGTACACCTCCCGCCATCCGTAAAAAATTGTTGATGTTTGAACAAGGAACAAGGAACAAGGATCATAGGATACGATTTTATGTAACCAATGAAAGACAGTGTAAGACATGTCCTAAAAAGCCATTAATTAAAAATCATTGCCAGTCCTCATATACTCCGACAAAATCTCCTACATGTGGTAAGTATGTGCAACCAGTAATTAATGTTAACACAAACAAATTCTTTCCGCTGACCACAATTATGCAGGAAGTGAATACAGTGACCTTTTGGAATCGAATACTACAGCTCCCTGCATCAAGGTAAGTAAACAATTTAAACCAGTTACAAAAAAAGTGAAGTCAGATACACATCAAATACATATAGATGTTTCATGTTTAGGTGATAGCCTAAAGCCTGTTGTGTGTTACAAAGTATTCAAATGAATATGAAGAAACAAATGTGTCAGATTGGATTAATCATGTTACGAAAATAATGGATGTGCCAGCAGATACAGTTTTTTTTTAAAATCAGCCAAAGGTAAGTATTTATATAATTATAATATGGTAGCATCTAGCCTTTCACATGTAGTGCTGTATACTAAGTCATCCAATATCCTGTTGACACTGTAGCAGCTTGGTCATGGTCTGTGTTGGAAATCCAGAAAGGATCTGACCACATTAACACAGATGTTTCCTGTTTAAGTCCTTGTTCAAATGAAACCACTATATACCAAAAGCTACGTATAACAGACGTTATTGAAACATGGTCAAATTCAGAAATAAATTCAAATGAGGATATTAAAAGTGCCATCATGTTTGTTTGTCATTTATTTTTAAACGATTATCCAAGTTTTATTGTGTGATGTTCATGATATCTTTCAGACTGATGTAAGTGTATCAAATGTAACAACTCTTCGGGATCAAAAATGGTGACTGAAACAGCTGGTTAATATATTTAAAGACGATATAATTGTAAGAATAGATGGAAAAAATAAGTTAAATACTATGTTAAAAAAAGGTAATCATGATAATAAAGCATTGCATGGTATGCTGCAGACAATACATAGCACAAATAAGATTATTGCAGAAAAAAAATGTATATGATATGAAATAATCAATTCTTAAAGAACAAAATGATTTAAATATCAACAGTCATTTAATGCGACAGATTATATTAAGGCCAATTGCCATGGAATTTCATATTATGGTAGTTAAGCCTTGTGATCTAAATATTACCACTATTGATTCAGATTCTGTAAATAAGCAACACTTAAAGGTTTTATATATTATAGGATGTATATTGTTTTTAACAGATAAACGATGCTTCTATCCTTACACCTGTTGATACCTGATGTGATAGTCCATTTCACTAAATCTTCAAGTGATTGTTTAAAAATATTAAATAATGTTGGTGCATGTGTTTCCAGAGACACTTTAAAAATATTTCAAATAAAAGTATCAAACGATAAACTTAATGAGGGGATCATATTTTATCCAACAAAGTTTACAATTGTCTCTGTAGTTAATATCAATAAGCGGCAGACATATGTCTATGTAATTCATTTACATAATTCCCGTGGTTTTGATGGAACAGTTCAAATGGCTGAACTAAGGTCAAGTATTTTATGGAGTGATTTAGAAGTAATTCATAATCATCTGTTGTTAGTTCTAATAACGTAACCTTTAAGATAATAAAAGTTAGTGCAGAAAACTCATTGTATGCAAGTGTTGGTGCTGCCTGTTTTTATCAATTCAGAGATACAGAAAGGTGTTCAGATACAGGAATAATTGTAAATTGTGATTTATTAATCAGAGAAATAGAACTTGTTAACGTTTTAAAAATATATGTACACAATATATTGTCAACAAGTGATGTTTTAAACCCCGAAAACGATTTTTCAAAAAGCAACACGTTAGAAGTTTTGGCTATAGCATATATGTTTCACTCTGAGATTGGTATTTATAAACATACAGGACTCGGCACTGTTGAGTGTACAGATTTATTTTCATCTTCAGATAGTCCAAAATGGTCTTTTAGTTTTCTAAACATTATAGGTGATACATTTCAACCAATGTTTAGCTTCAAAACCTACCAAATGCCTCCTTTGATCCATGCATATAGCGATTTTGAACTAGACTAGTTTCGAAAAACAGCAGATAATACCTTTAACAGTTTTGTTGAAAGTTCTAAAGCAGATGCCTCGCCTAATAAGAAACCGATGTCCCTTTGCCCAATTTCTTTTGAAATTTTAGAGTATCAAACGTCTCCAAATGTGGAAAATAGTAAAATTGATTATCTATATATATTGAATGAAAATGCAGATATTAGAGACACAATTAGAAATGTTTCATTTGAGCTTTTTCATGAAATAGATATTCATGAAAGGATTAATTATTTAGTTGGAATTATTCCACCATGGTATTCTTCATAAAGCTGTATCTCAAGCAACAAGTTTTGACAAAACGCATGAGTTATCACACACGTTTGGGAAGCATTCATTAGGTTTGAAATTCAGTTTTCTTTTCAACATAATAATGATGATTTAGATATTTTAGATTTAAACATGCAGTATTTAAAAAATAATATGAAGTTATTTCATATGGTAACTAGAGAATTAGACACAGATAACATGTCACATACTAAAATCACTTAAGTGTTTGATCAAAACTTCTGCTTTGAAGAGAAATTTAGATTTTTTTACAATAATTTATGAAAAAGATTTAGCACTTGGAAGTTTTGGCACAATTTTATACATAATGATTGTATGACATACATTTCTTCTTATATCAGTCTAGCCATAGCCATAGAAATTGGGCGCTTAGGAATTATTCCATTAAATATATAGCTAGACAGGCACAGGTGACTGGCTCTACATATTATGCTAGATTATTACCACAGTTCCTTGTAGATTCTCCTCTTTGTGTGATTGAACATTTTAAAAATGGGGGATTTGTTCTTAATATTTCAGGAAGACATTGCCATTCTCAGGGTTTAGATGAAGGCCATGAAAGCTGTATTAATTAGGGATATCAAAGCAGTTTTAAATTCAGTTTCACAGTCTTCATTATCTACACTTATTAATTACATTCCATTTCGAGCCAACTCATTAACAAATCTGAAAAGGTTACTGATATTGATTTGTCTATAACAAGAAAGTTCTCTACACCATTTGCAAAAACATTTGAACACAATGTTTTATCACTTAAGAAATTGTTACTGGAGAAGTCAGTATTTTTTATATCATCATCTGTCAATAAAAACTCCTGTGCAATTAATCGCCTCTTTACATGTAAAATGTCAGATGTATCTCGATCTCTAAAACTTAATGCTTCGTTCTTGGACGGTGAATAACATTTTTTTGAGTTTCATTTCAACCGCTTTAAAACATATTTCTTATGCATTACCAAAGCGAAAAAGTAAACGGAATATTGGGTTTGAACAGAAATCTTTAAGTAAAGTAAAACATACACTCAGAGACAAAGAACTTCAATTTAAGATGCTTAAAGTACAAATTGATTCGTCCATTCAAAACAATAATGTTCTTAAATTGATGTGCAGCAGTTCAGTACAATTCCAACTGCCATTTCAAATGCTGATGGAACAGCATATACTAATAAAAACAAGTCTAAGTGTATTACATTGTATTGCAATAAGTATCCTGGTACATTTTTAAAAAGTTTCAATGTCAAACAATATAACAATATTGTTATCGACGGAATGTTTTTCGTGTATTCAGCTCCTCTTTCAAAGATGACAACATTTTTTGAGTATATTTCCATATTTTTTGATAAACAATTACGTAAATATTATGAACTTGGTATATTTGAATGTCATATTGTATTTGACGAACAATCAGATATTGGTTCACCAAAACAGCTATTGAGAAAACAATGTGATAGTGAAAGTTCACCAATAATTTCAAAATTTATTGTAACTGAAAAAAGTGCTTTACCAATAACTGGGATAAATTTTTATCTGTTAGAGTAAACAAAAACAAAAGATAAACTTTTTAACGAAAGGATTATTAAAATAAGGACATAAAAACGTTAAACACGGTCAAACTTTTGTGGTAGGTGGTGGTTTTTTGGAGGGTAAGGTTTCTATGTATACAGATGGTGAAACAATATCTGAATACAGTCAGCGCACTTCAAACATACTAGAAGGAGATCTTCACGCCATACACTCTATTGGCAATAATGTTTTAGTTGTTTCACCGTACACTGATGTGTTTCATATTGGATTGCCTTTGATTGAGCACTATTCTCGCAAATCATTTACTGTATTATTTGATAATGAAATAACATCAGTTAGTATGAACACATTTGTTAAACTTGTATTGTTTGATAATGAGATAACATCAGTTAGTATGAACACATTTGTTAAACTTGTATTGTTTGATAATGAAATAACATCAGTTAGTATGAACACATTTGTTAAACTTGTATTGTTTGATCATGAAATAACATCAGTTAGTATGAACACATTTGTTAAACTTGTATTGTTTGATAATGAAATAACATCAGTTAGTATGAACACATTTGTTAAACTTGTATTGTTTGATCATGAAATACCATCAGTTAGCATAAACACATTTGTTAAACTTGTTAAATCTGACTCTCGGTTAGATTCAATAAAATCTAGTAAATTACAAAATATTTTACAAAGTGTGTTTGTTAGCACTGGCTGCGAATATGTCTCATTTTTTATTTATCGTAGTAAAGTTTCTTTTTTGAAGACTTTTTTTAAAACGATCGAGTCCATTTTAGGCAGTTTGAATATGTACATGATAACTGGGAACTTGGCTTTTTATCATTTTTGAGATTAGTGGGCTCTGAGTATTTTAGAATGTGCTCTAATTATTTCATTGGATCTGTTCCAGAATTGACACCAAGGGCTCAATTCCTTAAACATTTTGATGAAGAGAATATTGTTTCTTCTCACAAAGATTTTATAGATTCTATTAGAACTGCTCTTTTTAAAAAAACACCTTCAGAAGAAAATTTCATTCCATCATTTGAGGCATTAAAGTTTCATTGGTCAATATATTGCTATATGTCTGGTTACAGTGTGACAAACTAGATGTTATATATCCCTCAATTACTGACCATGGTTGACTTGTTAAATTATTCCTATTCCCTTGTTCTAAATGGTACATAATTAAGTGACGATAATTAAACTTTATGCAGTTCTTCCTTATTAATTATCCAATACAGATTTATGCCCCTTTTCATAAACTTCAGCACTTAAAAAAAAATGCTTTGTAATCCATGAAGGAATGCACCTCCTGTCTTAAAACTTTATAGTTAGATTAATTGTACTTGCTGAAAAAAGCTCACGGCAGGCGACACAAGTGTTCCGTGGAACACCCTTCTAGTATTTCCGGATTTATAGATGTAAACGAACCAAGACAAAACGTTATTTTTCTTTTCCAATAAAGATATGAAATGAGTGAGTGCCAAACCCTGTTGTAATATTCTCACAAAACAAAACTCTGCTTTATATTCTTTATTATACTTATTATATATTTTTTATTTTACTTGCATTAAGCTGGTACGCTGCTTTCGTTTTTTAATTTCATCATATTTTTTATTGTAAATAATGCAATCATTGTTGGATGAGAAATAAGGTTTTGTATTTTACTTATATTGCCTATAAATGCCAATGACCGTTCCATGGCGGTAGCCCTATTGTCAACCCTTTTGTGCTTGTGATGTCTTATTTGACCTTTTATCATCTTTAAAATTGTTCTTTGTTTGTGTGTGTTTATGGTTGACTGTTGTCCCTGAATGCTACCTTTCCTCTTCGATATCTATATTTATAACGAAGTTGAAAAGTTGGTGCTAATCAGTACACTCCAGATCTGATCTGGGTTGTTGTGTCCGATTTTTAAAATAAAAATAATTAAGCTTTCAGTAGCCGTTGGGATTTTCTAACTCACGTACTAATATATCTATTTTAAGTACTTTTTTGGACAATATGTCAATATTAGCACCAGCTGCTCAATTATTACCATGTATATTCAGAGCTCCAGATAAGCTTTCAGCACAATGCGTGTTGTACGCATGAAAAAAACAATTACGTATTTACATTTGCAAATGGATATTCTTAAAAGTCACGTGGCAATCTTGAGTTGGGTAAAACTGGCGGCATCCCGTTAGTTTTCCTACGTAACTTGCATTCGTTCAATCATTAATATTAATCATCGGAATAATTCAAAGCAAATTGTTTTTGAATTTAACTAACTGTTGATTATATTGCACCAATAGTATATTTAAACCTATGGTAGAATAATGAAGAAAACTGAAAACTAAAATGTTTAATTAAAATATATACAAGTCAAAATGATACTGGATATATAAATTGTGATTCTAATTTTAATAGAAACAAATATCAAAATTGCCATGTGTCCCTTTAAAAACAAGTTTTGGACAAAGCATTAAGAGAATGTAAAATGTTTACTCTTTAGTCATTACCATAAAACATATTGCTTATTTCCTCTCCCATTACATATACATTCAACATTGTTTCTGTCTAATTTGTGTTAAACAGCCGACAAAAATACCTTTTTTTTGCTGGAGGCATTTGATTGTCATTCATTACCTCAAACTTCAATAAGCATCTATTGACATTACGTGTTCCGCTTGAATTCCATTAAGCGATGGGAAAGCTTATATTAGCAGGATTTTATAACGGATATTTCGACAATAAAACACGTTTACAAACTTGTTTCTATTGAACAAATGCAAAAATGTGATAACCTGTTTAAAACTACCTATTATTTGTTTAATTTTACAATATGCAAGCTTTTCTTAAGCAGAACTCAAGGTTTTATTTCATACCCTTGCCAACCCCGTTTTCGCTTCTTGGAGAAGGGGTTGGATGGGGTATGAACGTCAATACTTGGATTTTTCTAAGCTATTGTGTATGCGAGAAATTGGTTCTCATTATTTATCGGCGATTTTTTAATGTGATTTTGTACGCATTATTTTTTATTTTTAATGTGTTTTAGATGAAAAACATATGCGTAATTACGCAGATACACGTCTTATCTGGAGCACTGCAGTCTATATGTTTGATAATATCATTCTGAGCAATTGATGTGATAAATTAAAGCTGTTGATATTTTACTGTGATATGTTTGTATGAATTGATTACTGGACCTACTTGTGAGTCAGATGATACGGCTGTGGCGATAGGTTTAGAATCAATTGCTCAATAGTTTTACATTGTAAACAGTCATATGTATATTTGTATTATATAGTCTCTGGTAATTCTAATCAGAATGGCACAGTTACATTTTATGAATTGTTGCATTGTAAATGATATTGCACTGTGATGAGACTTATATAAACTATTAAACATGTATTCTGTAATGCTTTCATATGCTATAATTATAAAACTGTATATATACTGTAAGGTATTATTGAATTATGACACATTAATTCCAAATCTTAGCTGCGATTGGTATGATAGTACTGTATACTTATGGACCTAGAGGTCTTTGAATTGAGTAAACATAATAATATTACATAATTATAAATATGAAACTATTTGGGTGTTGTTATGTATTAAAGCCACATTTCAGATAAAATGAGATACTACAATTTAATGGAGCACACTGCCTTTAACCACAGAACCTGTTTTAGCACAATGCCCGTTCTAAACATGACAGGCTGATATGTAACAATTTGCGCAGCTCCTAGACTAGATGTAGTGTATGCACTCTGACGCTGCACGTTAAAAAGAAAATTAATCGAGTACATAATAAGTTGCATTTTGTCAAATCATTACTTCCTGCTCCTGTTATTTAAAAGCTTCAACATCTGAACAAATTGTAGGAAATATTTTATTTATTATGTATTAATTTGTCTTAAATGGACACATGATACCACCAGTTGAAATGTGTTTCAGTTATAAAAATGTAAGTTTCAAACTATGCTGCGTGTAAATTTTAATTATAATCCAGTGTAAGTGGTCGATTGCCAATCGTGTGTTCTTGATATCTCAGGTAAAGGCGCTGGCACGGCTTAATACACAGATGTTTCAAAGATGTTATTTCACAGATTATTTCAAAGAAGAGGCCTCGGTTACACAGTGGAAAAGGCGTTGCACCTAATGAGCCTGGTGATGGCATGTCTTGGTGATGGCATGTCTTGATGGTGATGCCATCTTACTTCCCTCTGCGGTCGCTGTTCAAATCAGTAAACCCCGAGTTCATATTATAGTTGCGTCGACAATCCAAATGGCCTTTAAAATACATTTAAACTTATAGTTCGAGTTAATATAGACTAATTCTGTCTATTGTAAAATAAAAGGTGTGTGTTTGGGTGGGTGTATGGGTGGGGTGGGGGGGGGGGGGAGGGGGAGGGGGGTTGGAGTCAATAGTAATTTTTTTAAAGGGCTCTTTGACCAAAAAACACTAAAAACACGCGTCCTTTCGAATGAAGATTACACAAATTGTCCGCGTACACCTTTCACCTGGTGATTATACTATTACAACCATTGTGACGTCACAGTTCTGTGGTGGAATGTGCTCCTCGGTGAAACACGGTATTGAACCTTTTTGCAATATTTTCAATAAAAATCGAATTTAAAAGAGCTATCATGTTTAGTCTCTTATCGATTGTCTGTTCACTACAATATATAAGTTAATTTCAGAATGTATCACGCAGAGAGCTGACCGATGTAGTCCATGCCGTATTCCATGCCGTGTAACAAAAGTACACAAAAACAACGTTAGAAACGCTTGCGTAAAATAGAGACCAAACGGTTTTTCGGGTAGAAAATGGTACTTTTCTTTGCTTGAAAATTCACATATTGCCAGAGGAAGGATTAAACTCATCGTTCATGTTGTTTTCTTTTTTCTCGCTGTTAAAATACTCATACAAATCGAGGTACAACATTAAAAAATTGAAGTCGATCGTTAAACAGCTGACATTTTGCTCTTTTACTTGTTTGTTGACTGAAATAATTTTGACAATAACACAACATAGACCTCAATTTATTTTTAAAAGTAGACCATGAAAATGATGGTTATTTTAAAAGGAAATGGCTTGTATAAATTAAGTTTAAATTGCAGTGATACAAATGTGTTTCTGAAAGGTTTTTGTTTGAAGCACACGGTTGAAGAAAGTCTCACTTTTCTGTGTGTAATTTTATGAACGGTCATGAAACGTTTTTTTTGGGTAGAAAGAATTATTTTTTCCAAATGTTGATGAAACTTTACAGGCCTGTAGAGGAAGACTTTTTCTTGACTTTAATGTTTTCGTCTTTTTTCTCGCTTTAAGAACAGACTGTAATTATCAATTTGATTAAAAGCTCAAATTTCGTATTAACTTTCGGAACATTCGGTAATTTGTAAAAGCCTATAAATCATATTTTTAATAAAAAAGAATCGACAAATCACGTAAAAACTTAAAATCTATTGTGTAAAAATCGAATTATTTATTTGTTTATGTGTGTCATCGTTGTACATTGTCAGTTGAATACAGTTTACATTACTGGTGTAATTTTGATCGCCATCCTGAAATCTGCTCAAAATCCAGTTTGTTTACGTTTTCTTTTGCGCGTGACGTTTTTTTAAAGAAAATATCCCTCCGCGACGGCTTTCCACAATAGGACACTTATACTTAGTCGATTGTAGATCTGTTTTTTCTTCGATATTACAACTTGATCAACTTTTTCTCACTAGGTCTCTCCATTATATTCGCGAGTTATCATCAGCATTAAACCAGACGAACAATTACAACTAATTTCTTATTTAAAAATCAGTACAAACTAACGAAGCTCAGCAAATTGTTCCTTGCTTTCTACTTACATTCAAGTTATGCACAGTTCTGTTACATTATGAATGAGGGTTTTAAAAAGCTTCCCCGTGTTACAAATCTATATAGGTGGCCTTACAGTATACTAACGCTCAGACCGGTACTAGGAGGCGTGATATGTATTGTTTCTTACATTACCTCACATGAACAGACTCTATAAACCCGAGTCTGCTTTATTCTCTTGGTTGTGTTTGTTACTTCCAAAGGATCTCCAATGTAAGTAGATATAACTTTTGTATATTTGTCATAAAACAAACATATTTGTAAAGAAAATTATCCAGATAGATTGCCAAATGGCTGATCAACCAGTTTGTACGACTGATTCTATGTGGATATGATCATTCTTCACATTGCTTTGTCATCGGTCGAGAAGGATTAAATCACTTTATTTAACCTTACTTCATTTTAAATAAGGTATTTATCTTCCGATCCGTTTTCCACCCTCTCAATCACCTCTGCCATATGTCTGTCTTGTTTCGTGTCTAAAGTTAACAAACATTCTTTGCTACACTTCCCACCTATTTCTCACCTATTTATTACCAACATCTCTTTTTCATTTTTCCTTATTCGTCCTTTGCACATACGTATATGCACATGCTTCCCGCATTTTAATATATCGTCTGTACTTTATACTCGTACCCTTTGTACTCGCTCTCTCTTCCTTCCTTTTCTCAGTGTTGACCTGATTTTATTTTAATATCACGTTTAGTGTTTCCAAAAAAGTTAATGAGGCGGGTGCAAATTCACGTCCTTTTGAAAACTAGAAACTTATTTATCGCTAAACTAAACGTAGGGTTTCTCCGTTCTAATTAGACAAAACAGAAACGAATGAGGTAATTTTAAATTGTTCGTATCCATATTCAACGTCTAGCAGACTTTTGTTTAATTTGTTTAAATGGCTATGCAGATACAAGTTTTATAACTCAATTTAAACCCCGTTAATGTCAATATACAACGAAAGGGTAAGCATTTCTCAAGAGAACCACACCGTTTGCGACAATAATGGGAATGTATGTATTAATTTATGGAAATTCAACTTACCCCCAGTGGCCTACTTTGCCACTGACCGTTCCAAGGCGGTAGCCCTATTGTCAACCCTTTTGTGTTTGTGATGTCGTTTGCATTTATTATTACTTTTGCCTTCTTGTTTGTCTCCTTGCGCCTTTGTTTCTGTGTTTTGTGGTTGACTGTCCTCCTTGAAAGCTACTTTCCCTGTCCGATCTTTTTATATTTCTTGAACCACAACCATAATACAAAAGTTACAATTACAGCAGATAAAAAGGTTACTTGTGCGGTATATATGATACAAATATAGATATAAAAATCGAACAGGAAAAGCAGCAATCAAGGACGACACTCAACCACAAACACACACAGAAACAAAGAACACATTTAAAGATGAATAAAAGGCAAAATAAGACATCACAAACACAAAAGAGTTGACAATAGGGCTTCCGCCTTGGAACGGTCAGTGGCAGAAAAGGCCGCTGGGGGTTTAAACCAGGTTCTAGCGTGCATCAAACCTCACACTTCAACCCAATAAAACGAGACTGTGTAAATAAAGAAATCTACGCCATGAAATATTGGTTTCAAGTACCACAGGTCTTATCTATGGCAGTAAGTGTTACACGAAGAATCATTACTTTATGATTCATGCTCATTTATGTCACGTACTGATGACTAAGTCTATTTGCTTAATGAATCCAATTTGGCAAGCTGTGTTTAAATAGTGGCAATTCCGGTCACTCAGATATAATCAGATTACTCTTTGTGGACGGACCATGTCGGTAACAATCAGATGTAATAGGTGGAAATTCAAACTTCTATTTCTATTTGTTTCCCCAATACTTCTGTTGTATGTTCATTAGCGAAACAGAACATTGGTCTTATAATTGGTTGGTATATACATGATATATGCACAAAGCAGTACGTGTCAGATGTATGTAAACATTAAGACATGACCGCTTGTTCATCTCATTTTTCGCGTTTCAAACTTGAGCCAATATTTTTAAAACATGATATGATATTAAATGGGTTAGTTTGGTTCATATGATAATCAATGCGTTAATCTGTTTTAACTGATATTATGTTTACTTACCTCTCATTAAATAGTTAAGCTGATCTATATCAAATGTAGGAGTTTGTTTTTTTCCAGAATTATTGTTTCATTATTCATGGACATACAATATACCATTCAAGGACCATAGTCAACCAAAACACAAACAGAAACAAACAATAATATATTTTTACGACAATGCTTGAGCATAAATTTTGTTCAATATCTTTCAAACTGTTTGTCGTAGACGAAGTTTATACATCTATAGTATAACGGTATTTGCTTGAGTTTTACACACTGTTTGTTCTGGTTCAATTTTATATTCTAATCATTGGTCTGTCAAACTGTTTGTCGTAGTCGACGCGTATGTACATGCATGAGTTGTCTAGGGTTGCATATGTAGAGCAAAATACAAATACTACTCCTGTTATACTACTTCCATTGCATAAAAGTAATGTGGAGTGGATTATATGTATTTTGGGGGTTCTGGACCAAAATACATAGCCCACCTGTCCATGGACCAAAATACATAGCCCACCTGTCCATGGCTCAAAATACATAGCCCACCTGTCCATGGCTCAAAATACATAGCCCACCTGTCCATGGCTCAAAATATGTATTTTGGGGTTCTGGACCAAAATACATAGCCCACCTGTCCATGGCTCAAAATACATAGCCCACCTGTCCATGGCTCAAAATACATAGCCCACCTGTCCACCGGTCATCTCACTCAAAATACATAGCCCGCCTGTCCACCGGTCATCTCACTATAACTATAGTATGTATTTTGGGGGTTCTGGACCAAAATACATAGCCCACCTGTCCACCGGTCATCTCACTATAACTAGAGTATTTTGGAGAATAACCTGATCGTTCTGGCTCAAAATACATATATTTTGGGGTTCTGGCTCATTATTTCGTTTTGATATGGGTTCTGGCTCATTATTTCTTTTTGATATGTATTTTTGGGGTTCTAGCTCATTATTTCTTTTTGATATTGTTTTTTTTTTTTTTTTTTTTTTATATATATATATATAATAAAAAGAAATAATGAATACTGAAGAGATTTTAGGAAAATTAATACACCTATTTGAAGCAGGTGTAATAGATAAGCAAACACTAGAAGATGCAATAAAGCGTTGGTCTAAACTATCAATTCCAGACCCGCAAGTTGTAAAACCAATCCCAGCCCCAAGAGTTAAATCAAGAATTCCAATTCCAGTCACAAGAGTAAAACCAATCCCAGCACCACGAGTTGTAAAACCAATCCCAGCACCACGAGTTGTAAAACCAATCCCAACCCCTCGTACTACAATCAAACCCCGTGAAGTTCCAAAGGAAACTTCAAAAGAGGTTACATCTCAAACATTAGAAAATTTACGCAAGAGACGACGTGCTAGAAAACAACGTAAACGAGAAAAGCAGAAATATGATAAATTACAAGATGAACAAAATCAGAAATATGCTAAATTACGAGACAATGTTATAAATGAACTGAAAGAGTTTAATGATAGAAAATCTAAAGAAGAATTAAAACTGGTTGACAACCCAATGTGTGGCTATTTCAAAGCATACGAAATATCTGCCGAGAAATACAAAGACCCTCAAAAACTATTTCGTGATAAAAAATCCATTATCACAAAACAAATCAGCAAAGAGCTGACAAAGATGAATGGTTTAAAGTTTCAATTAGGTCTCACTGTAAATCTATTCAAAGATGATGGTGCTACCAAAAAATACACCACAGCAGTATTACACAGTGAACAAAATGCAATCTTAACCTCTGAAAAAATAAATGAGTTTTACGATGAATCATCTGCAAATATACAAGAGAGCCTTGAAAGATTTACAAACACAGCATCAGGATTGGAGATTGATCACTGTGTTAAGCTTTACTTAAATATTGCAAAGTACGAGCCGTTAAAAGGTTCTTCATATATTCCTCTACCTAAAGCAGTAGCTGATAAGAAAGCAATTATCAATGTAAAAAACGACGATGATCAATGTTTGTTTCATGCGATAAATTCTGCTTTAAATCCAGCTGCAGATCACACAGACAGATTATCAAAGTATCCTAGTATAGAGTTTTTGAAAAAAGATGGCACTGACTTTCCCACTCCAATTCCTCAAATTTCCAAAGTAGAAAAACAAAACAACCTTGCTATCAACGTTTACGGATATACAACAGGAAACAATAAAAAGGTAACTGTTTTTCCATATAAAATATCAGAACAACCAAAAGATATTGAGCGAATTAATCTGCTTTTAATATCTGAAGACGTTGAGGTTGAAAAAGATGATTCAGAGGATGAAGAAGGAATCATAGATGACCACACAAAAACAACAAAATATCACTATTGCTGGATTAAAAATCTAGATAGACTACTCTATGAGCAAAACGAACATAAAGGTCGAACTCACTTCTGCGATCGTTGCCTTTACGGCTTTTCTGGAAAAGGGCTACTTACCAAACACAGAGAAGACTGTGAGGGTATCAACAAAAATTCTTGCAGAATAGAAATGCCGCAAGAAGGTGAAAATTACATACAATTTAAAAATCATCAAAATCAGATGCATGTGCCTTATGCAATATATGCTGATTTTGAGAGTATAATCAAACCGCAATCAATCAAATTTGGAAATAAATCTGAAATTCAAAATGTACACGAAGCTTGTGGTTTTGGATACCAGGTTGTCAGATATGATGGCAAAGCTGAAGAACCTGTTATTGACAGAGGTGAAGATGCTCGTGAAGTGTTTTTAAATCGCCTAGAATGTGAGAAGAGCAACATTAATAATATATTTGCTCACCCAAAACCATTAATAATGACGCAGCAAAATGAGGAAGATTACGAAAAAGCAACACAATGTTGGATATGCGAGAATGAAATAGGTAAAAACGGCAAAGTAAGAGACCACTGTCATATTACAGGTGAATACAGAGGCGCAGCACATAAAAACTGTAACTTAAAACTGAAAATAAAACCAAACAAAACACCTATACCTGTTATATTTCACAACCTTAAAGGATATGATAGTCATTTGATTATGCAAAAAATACATAAAATGAAAGGTAATATAACATGCATCCCAAATAATGCTGAAAAATACATATCATTTTAGACAGTTTCCAATTTATGGCTTCGTCTCTGGAAAAATTGGTTGATGCAACAGACAAATCTGATTTAAAAATTACCAAAAATCAGTTTGGAGAACAAACAGATTTACTTTTACGAAAAGGTGTTTATCCATACGAATATATGGACAGTATGGAAAGATTTAAGGAAACGCAATTACCACCCATAGAAGCATTTTACAGTACAATAAGAGGTGAAGGTATTACCCAAGAAGATTACGAATACGCTCAAAAAATATGGAAAGAGTTTAACTGTAAAACTCTTGGAGACTATCATGATTTATATCTAAAAACGGATGTAACTTTGTTAGCAGATGTATTTCAAACTTTCAGAAAAACATGCATGAATGCATATAAACTCGATCCCTTGCATTACTACACAGCACCTGGATTATCTTGGGATGCTTTACTTAAACATTCAAAAATAGAATTTGAACTTTTGACAGACATTGACATGCACTTGTTTGTAGAAAAAGGAATGCGTGGTGGAATTAGTATGGTATCAAAAAGATATGCCAAAGCAAACAATCCAAATGTAGCTGATTATAACACTAGAGAGGAAAACAGATTTTTAATGTATTTTGATGCAAATAATCTTTATGGATGGACAATGAGTCAGCCACTTCCATATTCTGGCTTTAAGTGGGTGAAAACAGAAACCAAAAACAAGAGTGGAAAATTAAAATTTCCTAAACCAAAACCTGGCAAAGGACAAATACTCGAAGTGGATTTGGAATATCCTAAAGAGCTCCATAAAGCTCACAATGACTATCCACTTGCGCCGGAAAGATTAGCAGTGAAAAAAGAATGGTTGTCTAAATACCAGACAGATCTGTTGGAAAATAATAGCATGATAAATACAGAACAACTAGTTACCAATCTTATGGACAAAGAAAAATATGTGTTACATTACAAAAATTTAGAGTTGTATTTATCATTAGGCATGAAATTAACAAAAATCCACAGGGTGCTAGAATTTAATGAAAAACCTTGGATGGCATCATACATAAATTTAAACACAGAACTTAGGAAAAAAGCTAAATCACAATTTGAAAAATATTTTTACAAGCTTATGAACAACTCTGTGTTTGGCAAAACAATGGAAAATCTACGCAAGCGGACTGACATAAAATTAGTAAGAACTGACGGCTCTGAAAATGAAAAGATAAGAAAAATAATAGCCAAACCCAACTTTAACAGGCGTATAAAATTTTCAGATGAATTGTCAGCAATACATGTAAACAAAACAAAATTAACATTAAACAAACCAATTTATGTTGGAATGTCAGTATTGGATTTATCAAAGTATATGATGTATGATTGGTATTATAATACCCTGAAAAATGTACGGAAATGACTGTACTTTATTTTACACAGACACTGACAGCCTACTGGTAGACATCAAAACAGATGATGCATACAAAGACATGGCTGAAATGAAAGATGAGTATGATCTAAGTGATTATCCTCAAAATTACCCAATGCATGATGATACAAACAAAAAAGTATTGGGTAAAATAAAAGATGAATGTGCTGGTGTTGCTATAGCTGAGTATGTTGGATTAAGACCCAAGCTATATTCTATTTTGAGAGCGGATGAACAACTCATTAAAAAAGGAAAGGGTGTAAAAAAATATGTAATAGAAAAAAATATTAACTTTGAAAACTACAAGGATGCATTGTTTAACAAGAAAAAATACACCCATGAAATGAATATGATACGATCAATAAAGCATCAAATATATGGCATAACAGTAAACAAAGTAACACTGTCACCATTTTACTCAAAAAGATACATAGCACCAGACGGTATTAAAACTGATGCATATGGTTTCTATAAAAACTTATGAATTTGGGTATCAACAGAAACAATAAGTAGTTCTTCTTTGACAAATCCTCTTTGAGGCGCTGGTGCTTTCAAATAATAAACTCGTATACCTTGCGTCACCATATAACTTTTAATCTTGTGAATATCTACACTCCACATTGGATCAGTTGCTCTGCGTCTTCCACCTTCTTGTTCCCCGGGTCGATATAAATATCTTACACTTGCATTCATACAGATAGGATCATCTTTTAATGTTTTTGTTTCAACAGGAGGAGGCTTTTTTGTCTCCACATTTATTGCTTTAACAACTTCTGGTAATCTTTTTACCCACTCTCTGTTGCGTTTTTGGGAATCTATTTCCTTAGCATACTGATAACCAAACAATCTTTCAGCTAATGTTCTGTTAAATCTTTCCACTAAAGCTTGGTCTCTGTGTATTTCTGTTCTGCCTCGTCTGATATTTACTTTATGTTTTGCCATCAACTGCGATACTGCACCCATAAATTCTCTGCCTGGATCCACTTGTAATACATTTGGATATTTCAAATGCCGACTGTATATATTTTCAAATGCTTTAGCAACTTCTTTACTATCCTTGGAAGTCAGCGGCTCTGCTTCTTTGTATCTACTTGCAATATCAACCACAGTCAATGCATATTTATACGTTTTGCGGCCACGGCCAAAGCCAAAAGTATCATGCGGCAGAAATAACAAATCAGCTTGATGCACTCCATTCTTAGTAGAAACATCAAACCTGGGTCTAATTATTTTCTTTGGTGAGGGTAAATAAATCTGCCACACAGCTTGTTTCTTTAAAAATTCTAATGCCTTTTTTTCACTGACACCAGCTTCTTTTGCTAATTTTTTAACTGCTGTGTAACCTCTCCAAAATCCTTTTGGGCTGTAATAAATCTTTTCCATTTTTTTCTACGAAAAAAAAAATGGATATCACAAAGAAAATTTCGACATATATATAAACTCCTACCACAAGGTGCTGAAATAAGATTTTGATATGTATTTTGGGGGTTCTGGCTCATTAATTCTTTTTGATATGGGTTCTGGCTCATTATTTCTTTTTGATATATATTTTTTAATTTTTTAAATGTGTTGATTTGTTATCAAAATTACACCCAAATTAACAATTTTCCGACCTTGAATACAGAGGTGGTGGATCATACTCATACACATTACTAAAACAATTTATCACACACTTTTTAGACTTTTTTGTAAGGTTGCCATTGCTTCCTTTCTTCCCTGCTCCACTAGTTCTTTTTTTTGAACTTCGCTAATTTCAAGTTTCTTTTGTTTGATATCCTGTTTCAAATTATAGTATCTCTCCAGTTCATCAAAAACCATCTTAAACTCTTGTTCTGATATTTGTGCATCACTCAATGCTTTTGATATTAACTGCTTTATACTATTTAACTTAGACTCTGCCAAAGTTTTTATTTCATGATGTTTTTGAGCTTTTGCATTAAGCTTGCGTCTGATAAAATTAATACAAACACCTGTAGCTCCACATACTATTGCTGCTATTTCTAAAGGTAACAAGACTGGAACAACAAATCCAACCCCAGCCATAATAACACCTGCGGATATTAAGGTAGTGTCAATTCCATCTGTAATATTAATACCACGTTTATATTTTTTATAAAGAGACTTGCGTGTGTCTCGCTCTGTAATTAACTTTTTTTCAATCTCAGAAATCTTTTGTAATCTATAATTTTGTCCGTCTTCTACTGGCAACTCAGGATATAAACTTGGTGCTGTCGGTTGCTTCATTTTTTTATTTATTAATAAAAAATTAAATTAATTCAATTAATAATGATGCCACCGTATTTACAGCGGTAGCGTTAGCAACCTTGCATACAAAGTTAACAACAGAACCAGCACCAATCTCTAAAGGACTATCAAAGTTATCATGATTGCGTGGGATGATGTGAAGCGTTATGCCATAATTTGGTTGTTCAACACCATCGACAGAGACTATTACAGTTACGTCACCAACTAATCGGTCACATGCTAAACCTATTCCCATAATACGACCACGGCGTGTCATTACATGCCCCACATTTGTTTCTGCTCCACCGTTACCAAATGAGAGTACTCTATTCATCACAAGTGGGCCATTAGCCTCCGCAAATATTGTTATAATCCCATATTTAAGATTATCAACTCTATCTTTCAAATGATTAAACTGGTTAACAAAAGGCACAACTCGCCTATATAAATCTTGAACATTATTTATCAAAGCCTCTAAGTCTTCTGACTTTTTAGGTCTTGTTGGTCCAAATATACTCATTATTTTTTTTATAAAAATATATATATTTTTTTTATAAAAATATATATATATTTTTTATAAAAATATATTTTTTAAATAAATTCTAAAACACAACTCATTGTCAAACCGTGATTATCTATTTTGTTGCCATGCTCATCTCTGACTTCTATTTTTAATTCAGAAATTGCACCATTTGTAAGACAGTGATATTCAGGATAAAAATGTGTATATACAATATCTCCAAACTGCTTATTTACCACAGGTATAACCCCTATAATAGTGCTTGGCGCACCATTGAAATAATTACTACTTGTATTAAATTGTTTCAGATGAACATATAGCTGTTTATAAGGAGCTAAATCAATTGGGTGAATTCCAGCACGAATACCTTTTGACCATTTCCTGTCATCAAATCCCAGCATTTTTGAAAGACTGCTTGATAATCGTGTCTCTATTGGCGTATCTAAAATGGCTGTAGCACTTTGCGCATAAATGACTAGGATAATATCTTCATTTAGCAATTTAAACTTTTCTGCCAACTCTTCAAAGTTATAGAGTCCGCCTGGTATATGTTGCGTTTTATCTGGGTTTCTTGTCTTTATGACTTCATGATCAACATTAAACCAACCAATAGTATATGTAAAACTTTTTAATCCAACGCGCTTATCTCCATTTCTATTATCGATATACTGTTGTAAGTTAATAGAGTTGTCTATGTTTGAAATTGTATGAAACATTTTTTTTAATATATATAAATAAAAATGATTTCTAAAGAATTTAAATATAGCTCAGATGCTCATTACAATTTAAGTACTTTCAGCAAGAAAGTGATAGATATAATAAATCAAAACATAGTCATTACATCCAACGGTAAAGGCTTTAAAGCATCATTTCCCAATGTCTTTGAAAAATTATTACCAAGTCAGAAGAATATTATTTGAGATGAGTGTAGCAATGCCGCAAGACTTAAATTGGAATGCGTTTAATAACACATATAACCGAAACGCATACGAAAGAATATGCAAGGAGTTTAACGTTGACTTATATTCAGACTGGAGACAGAAACAAAGCTATAATGATGGTCTAGGAACAATTTATAATTACTGGACAAATATTGGTTATCACCCTTTGATAAATACTGTATACGACAACAAAACGATGAGTTTTACAGTCTATGAGAGTGATAAAACATATCACTTTGATTACATTGCACAAGGATCTGAGGCTGACAATAGCTGGTCTACTTTTATACTAGATAATTCTGCGGGATTTACAAGAGCTGGAGTAGAAAGAATCAATGACAGCATAAGAACATACTGCTGGGCAATTCTTGGCTCACAATCACAAACAAGAACAGATATTCTTGGAACTGGAACGGCATTTGATGCACAGAAACAATTTTGAGCAAATGTAGAGGACGCAATAAACAGCCTCATCAACTTGCCCAGTCAAATTTCAAGATATGAAACCACCCTAAAATATGCAAGAAGTAAAGTAAATTTTGTCTATGGAAGTGGATTGTACATGTCTCCAAGTGACATGGAATTAAGAATCGGAATAATACAAGACTACAATAATGAAATTGTAATAGCAACCGATGCACAAGCATTAGGATTAAATAATGATGTAAATGTAAAACCAGTACCGCCAAAAAGTGTTCAACCTTTTTCAAGGCACCACAACAAAGAAATATTTACCTGACTTTGATAAATCAATACATAAAACTGTGGAACAAATACAAAAAATAGCGATTGAACACAAAGAAAACAAAACAACTATAATTGTTGGTACTATAGTAATAGGTCTTGCTGCATTACTTATCTACGAGATTTACTAAACCACTCTTTAGCTGCCACATACAACAACCCGGAAACAAACACAAGCAAAGCCCATATATTGTTACCAAGCCAATTAATAACATTACCTGTTGCAGATAAAAGCCATGATACTATTTCACCAATAACTCCTGGAAGTGCTGCAGCAGCTTTACCAGCTAGGTTGCCAAGAAGTTTACCAAGATTACTTAGTTGTTTTTTTATCCAATCCTGGACACTTGATGGAGTTGACTTTGGAGTTGGAGCAGCACTTGATGTGGGAATAATGGCCTCAACTAATACCCCAATAATCATACCAAAGGCAGTCAAAATACTAACAATAGTAATACCTTGCTCTCTGAATAGTGTTTTTATTCTCTCACCCAATGTTGTGTCTTCTTTTAACACCTTAGTTTCTTTTATCCTGTTTATTTGACTGCGTAATGCTTCTTTGTTTTCATTCGCCGCTTCAAGTCGTGCACTTTTTTCATCTTCTAAGTTTTTTATTCTGTCACGTATGCGCTCTTGTTGAAACTCATCCTCCTGCCCGGGGGTGCTAACCTGTTCTAATTTTTGTTTTTCTTTTGTTTTGTCTTTATCAAGCTCAGTGAGCTTTGAGAGATTATTAGTAAGTTCTCTACGAAAGCTTTGCAATCTCTTATCTAAACCTCGTATCTCTCGCAGTGTTAGAAATTGTCCGGTTGAACAGCAGTTTTAGGATGAGTTTCATCTATTATATTACTCAAATCACTCTCAATTATATTTACAGCATCTACTGTATTTTGTACATCTTCAGTTGTTGAAAAAGTTTGCAATGGTATATTCTCTGCAGCGATGGTATCTCTTGTTTTTGCCAAGGCTGCTATTTCTGCCCTACCCCGAGCAAGTCTTTCACGTGGAACTAAATAATCATACATTTTTAAAGTGTTTTTCACAAAGTCAATGCCATGTTTTCTAAGTAGAGAGTCCAGCATATAAAACTTGATTGGTTCGTTTGGATTATTTCCCTTATAATAGGTAAATGGGACGTCATCCTCCCCCAACTGAACTGCATATAACATTGTTCTACCGATTTTGTCCTCAGCCACTCTAAAATCATCTTTATAATCAATTCCGCTGATCTCAGCATTAACTTCAGTAAAAAATTGATCTACTAACCACTTTTTTTGTGCGAGCTGTTCTTTTATTTTATTTTCCCCTTGAAGCTGATTAATATGATTATTTTCATTTACAATTTGTCTCTGGAATTCTGAGCCAGGTTGTATAAATTCTGGTTCGTCATCAAGTAATTCACTTATCCAGACATCGACTTCATCTGGATCGAACGTAGGATTGTCATATTCAAATCCTCCTTCAGCCATTGTTTATTTTATTTAATTTAAAAAATAAATAAATATATATATTTAAAAAATAAAAACAATGTCAGCTCACGGAAACAAACTCAACCCTCACAGAAAACTCAGAGAACCTCATGGTGCCAAGGGCATCTGAACAAGTGTAGTAATAACTAATAATCCATCAACAATAGACACAAACCAGCAACTGCTTGTAAGATTTCCAAATCTAAGTATAATGATGTGATAGTTCCACGTACTGCTCGTCTTGTCTTTGAAATAGAACTTAAAAGCAGAACAGACGCAAACGCTACTATATATCAGAATCTGGGTAGAGCAATTGTAAAAAAAATGACAATAAGAATAAGTGGCAATGAAGTCATGTCAATAGATGACAGTGATATATATCATTGTTATGTAGATTTATGGAAAAGCCCTACCGAAAGAGTAAACATAGCTTACCAAGGTATTGGTAAAGCAAACATGTTAAAACATAGAATTGGTGCGGGAGATGCTTCCTCAGACACCGTAGATGAAGCTATAGCAGCAGCTTATGGAAATAGATTTTGTATTCCACTGGACTTTGAAATGTTAGAAAGTCATATGCCATTTTATCAAGCGGGGCTTGGTGATAGGTTAGAATATGAATTAACGTTTAACGATTATAACAAAGTTATCAAAAGCAGTGATGCTGATGCATCTTATGTAATAAAAAATATCTGCTTGGAATTTGATATGGTTAGTGATGTTGAATTAGCCAGACAAATAAGACAGCAAACCAATGGTAAGATAGTATTTATGTATGATCGTATCTTGCGACATAGAAAAATAATAGCAAACAAATCTGATACCCTTTGGAATATCAACATTAATGTACCAGCACGGAGCATGAAAGGTATTTTAATGCTGTTTGAAGACCCAGAAAGAACAGACACGGAATCCTTTTACAACCCAAAGATTGAAAAGGTTGAAATGACAATAGAGGGCGTACCAAATCAGTTGTATAGTCAGGGCATGAGGGCATATCAACATTGGGATGAAATCAACAAATATTTTGCTTTAACATCAAAAAGAAACAAAGAGACAGACATAGTGGCAAAGGACTTATACTTTACCAATGTTTCTCTTGAGACCTATCTAACAAAATCATATGCTTTGTGGCTTGACCTTAGAACATGTGATGACAATTTATTACACGGCAGTGGAAGAAAAATAGAAAACGGCAGTGAAGGCATAACGATACTAATAAATAAAAAAGCAGATGCAGATCAGTCTTTAAATATTTATCTATATATAATACAAGATGCGCAAATCAATTTCGAAGATGGAAGATTCAAAGAAGCACGATACTAGTTTGCAACAAAAATATCCTAAATATCCACACAGTGCCATTATCTGTGGTCAGACAGGCTGCGGCAAAACAGAGTTTGTTCTTGACATACTTGAAAAAGAGTATGTTGGAGTTTTTGAACATATAATTATATTGTGTCCAACCATAGAGTGGAACGAGGCTTATAAAAATAGATCCGGGATAGGAGATGTAAGAAACCCAAAAGATAAAAAAATAAAATGGCAATCCCGTTAGCAATGGCAAAGAAATGCTACAAGAACTGTTGCGTTTATTCTTTAAACAATATGCTGGCAAGCCCACATTATACATCATTGATGATTGCTCCGCCACAAAAGAATTGACAAAGAAAAAAGATATGTTATCAGAGTTGGCATTCTCCGGTCGTCACGCCAAACAATCAGTATGGGTCATTTCACAGAGATATAATTCTGTATTGAAAGATTTAAGGGAGCAAGCAAAATGGTTGTGTATGTTTTACACCAAGGACAGAGATAGTTATGAAAATTGTTCGAGAGAAAATGATGTTATTCCGACGCTGGAAGAGAGAACCAGAATAAGAAAAGCTTTAGCAAAGACTAAATATTCCAAGTTAATTTTGAGGACTGACCAACCAACTGGTTATTGGGTTGAATAATTTTTAACAGCATTGCTTTGTTGCTAATAGTAATACTAACAGCAACAAATCAATGTTAATAGCAATACTGACATGAACATATAATGGAAATATAGTAATGCTTATAGCATTGCTCATAGCAAATTAGTAATGCTAATAGTAATACTAACAGCAAATTAGTAATGTTAATAGCAATGCTTGCAGCAAATTAACAATGCTAATAGCAATATTAATAACAATGCTATTAACAATACTAACAATTACTAGTTGCATGGTGAATATCGCAACTGGTTGCTTTGTGTTTTATGTTTATTTCAAGATAAAAAATAAAATTATTAATATAAAAATAAATGCGGAAGAACTATTACAAGATATATCGGAAGGTTTTACAGAACGTGATGAATCAAAGCAACAAGAAACAAAAAAAGAAAGATTATCAGCCATAGTGGCTGGCGGTGATAGTCGTCAATATTTTGGTAAAGACATACAACTCACAAATATAGATAGCATGCCCCCGGATGAAATTAATAAACTTTACTGCAGATATGAAGCAAGGCTTGGGGCAAGCATGACTAAGACTTTAGGCAATTCTTTTATTAACTTGTATGTGATGGGAGTATCAAAATATTTCAATGTAACCAATCCACCAAAACTGATAGAAGATTTGGAGGAAGACCCATTTATTAATCATGCTTTAACAAGTGCTTGTTGTGAGTTGTATTACAGGTATGGAATGTGCTTAGCACCATTTACAGCAATACTGACAACTGTTAGACATATTGATTTTAATAAAAATAAAAATATAGATAATATAAATGATGGAGAATCAAGAGAGTGAACAACAAAAAGTAAACAATCCAAAACGAGTAGAGGCTGGGAAAAAAGGAGCAGCAGCAAGAAAGGCAAAGCGTCAGGATGCACAGGATGCAAATCAAGATGCTGCAAAGCAAAATGAAATAACAAAAATAACAATAGATGAAGAGGAACCAGAAATCAAAATAAACGTATACAAAAATTATATTCCACCGATTTTATTAGTAGGCTTCGCTGGGTTGGGTTTGTATATTTATAACAAGAAATCGGTAGCTGTTGCTACACCTGTAGCTGTGCAACCTGTTCATGTTGCACCAAAAGACCCGTTTGATTTTTAATAATTTATTTAAAAAAAAAAAAATCATATAAAAAAATGGCAGCAAGTATTGACGGAAAACAAATTGTAAATATGATGTATCACGCTGGAGTGGAAACACTTTTAACTATTGGATATTCTGAGATTAGCAGAAAACTACTAAAAAGACCAGCACCTAAAGTGGATTTTAATATGACAGATATTGGGATGCTGTCTGTGGATATAATGTTAGCAATGGCTACAAAGGATATATTGATTAAGCAAGGTATTATTCCTGCGGATATTATGAAATAATTTTTAAAAAATATATATAAAAATTGGCAAGCGCAGTAGCAATGATGATAGGTGGCGCATTAACAAACGCATTGGCATTTAGCGGTTCAAATTATTTCTTTTCAAAAATGGGAAGTCATTCAGATGAGAAAAGACAAAGGCATGACAAAGCCGTAAAACAATTGGAAGCAGCACAAGAGGAGTGGAATAAATAAAGAACAGAGAGATTAGATTTTATTAATAAGCAACTACAAAAAGAGCATCATGCAGAGCAGACTTTTGATGATGTGGACCAAGCTATGAAACAGTATTATTACATAACTGGCAAACATTTGCTTTTGGAACCGGAGCCCAAGTTGAGTGATTTTTATAAACCATCTCCGGATCAACAGAATAGAAAAATTACGTTTATTGTGGTGGGCATGGCTGCAACTGGATTTGTAGCGTATAAATTAATTCCATAAAAAAAAATAGTTTAAAACTATAATTACTTTGAAATGACTAAGTTATATGTTTACTTTGGAAAGACTAAGTCATATGCATGACAGCTATATTTTTTGTTGTTTTTACATGGTTTTAATCCAAGTGGTTGAATATGATATGGCGGTTTGGCACTCTTCTCTAATTTATCTTTGAGATGACCAGGCGCCCATACTTCACCGTTGTCTAATAATGTCAATACCATGGATGGACCATATTCAGTATCTACTATTTTTGTATCTGTAATAGTGTATATTTTATTTATTTCCAAGTCTGTCCATTTCTTTGTGCTATATTGATTTTGCTCTTCAAGTTTCTTTTTATGCTTCCTTGGTTTTTCCTCCTCACTTCCTAGGTCTATTCCATCCAAAAAAGATGTCGAAACTTTCTTTGATTTCTTTTTATGCTTCCTTGGTTTTTCATCATCACTTTCTAGGTCTATTCCATCCAAAAAAGATGTACCTCCATCCTCCTCTGTCTTTGATTTCTTTTATGCTTCCTTGGTTTTTCCTCCTCTGTCTTTTATTTCTTTTTGTGCTTCCTTGGTTTTTCATCATCACTTCCTAGGTCTATTCCATCCAAAAAAGATGTACCTTCATCCTCCTCTGGTTGATTTTCTAATGTTTGAGATTTAACATCTAAAAAAGATGTACCTTCGTCCTCCTCTGGTTGATTTTCTAATGTTTGAGATTTAACATCTAAAAAAGATGTACCTTCATCCTCCTCTGGTTTATTTTCTAATGTTTGAGATTTAACATCTAAAAAAGATGTACCTTCATCCTCCTCTGGTTGATTTTCTAATGTTTGAGATTTAACATCTAAAGTTTCGGGTGGATTTACTCTTGTAACAGGAATTGGAATTCTTGATTTAACTCTTGGGGCTGGGATTGGTTTTACAACTTGCGGGACTGGAATTGGTAGTTTAGACCACCGCTTTATTGCATCTTCTAGTGTTTGCTTATCTATTACACCTGCTTCAAATAGGTGTATTAATTTTCCTAAAATTTCTTCAGTATTCATTACTTCTTTTTATTATATATATATATATTTTTTTTGTAATAAAAAGAAACAATGGAAATCAATGTTTGCAAATTTCTTAAAATTGGATTACACAATCCGTGTAAAAATAAGACTACAAAAGATTCTATGTATTGCAGTTTGCATAAGTATATATTAAAAACAAGTCATGTATTGCCGTGCTCAATATGTAAAAAAGGTACAAGAGCAAAAAATAAAATTTGTGTTGATTGTGGTGGAGTTTCAGTCAGAATAATGGCACGTTAATGGAAATTTAAAGATTATAATGCTGAGTGCTTAAAATTTAGACGTATTAATGTTTAATCATATTTTATTACAAAAATACATATCAAAAAGAAATAATGAGCCAGAACCCATATCAAAAAGAAATAATGAGCCAGAACCCCAAAATATATGTATTTTGAGCCAGAACGATCAGGGTATTCTCCAACATACTCTAGTTATAGTGAGATGACCGGTGGACAGGTGGGCTATGTATTTTGGTCCAGAACCCCCAAAATACATACTATAGTTATAGTGAGATGACCGGTGGACAGGTGGGCTATGTATTTTGAGTGAGATGACCGGTGGACAGGTGGGCTATGTATTTTGAGCCATGGACAGGTGGGCTATGTATTTTGGTCCATGGACAGGTGGGCTATGTATTTTGGTCCAGAACCCCCAAAATACATATATATAGTGGATGATAGTGCTGATTGTATATGTGACAATGTAACAAACAAACAAAGTCTTAGTTTAACGTTTTTACTAGGATCTCCTAATACATTGCAAGTACAGCGATATCTACAAATCGGTATAATTATGCAATATTGTATATCAAACAATGGAATACAAAGCATTGTCAAAACGTCCACGACGCTAACAGAGATCAAGTTTAGATATCAATATACCAAACCCGAGACATTTAAATCAGGATAAAGTTCCCATGTGAATCTAAACGATTACATATGGATAACGGCTAAAAGATAAAAACAACAACAACAAGATTTCGATGTAGCATCAAGCTGCTATCTGTAAATACAATTATATGAAATGCAATAGCAAATAGGTGTACTAGAGCCAATTGCATGTACAACGCTAACGAATATTTGATTATACCAAGAGGTGTCGGAGGACAGCGCGCTCGACTTACAAAGTAGATATAAAAGTCGAACAAGAAATGACGCATTCAAGGACCACAGTCAATCAAAAAACCAACATATAAACAAACAATAATTAAAAAGATGAATAAAAGGCATGATATGACATCACAAAACATAAAATTGTTGACATTAGGACTACAGCCTTGTTTATTTGATGGGAAACTGTGTTGAACAAGGACATACTTCTGCCTAATTGCATAATATAATTATTTGTCTCTAAAATTTATTTTCATGGCAGTGAATAAAGGTGTGCAGTGTCTTTGACAGTTTTAAAGGGAATTCTGAGATATGATGAAAAAATAACATTAAACAATCCACCAGATGCATATATATCTCTGATGTGTATTCGAATTATAACAAGCTATAGCTGTCAGAGGTCTTGTTTATTTATTGGAAATATTATTTAAAAAAAAAGGCATACTTCTGCTTAATGGGGTAACATAAATATGGTATTTTTGCTATGATTTCTTTTCATGACAAAGGGATTATGATATTATGAAAAGTTGATAAAAAAATAATTCTGCTTAATTGCATAACAGATTATTGACATTTGTCTCTCTCTATGTCAATGAATACATATGCAAAGGTTCATCAGATGAGGAGTTTCAGAGACGCGATGAAAAAACTGTTGAATATTTCTCAAAACAAATACGTTAAACATGGGACATAATTCCGTTTATATACAGAGTTATAACACTTGCCTTTACAGAGAACTTTATGTCAGAAATATCATGTGTAAGGTTTCTTTCAATCTTTCACTGGGATATGATGAGAAATTGAAGATTTCTATAATTTATAAGTAAAAAAGGCATATCTTTACATACTATTAAACCGTCTGGAAAGCTTTCGATACTTTTTGTCTCACATCTCTATCCATTTCTTCACTTAAGCTGATTGACGAGGAAGCAGACAAAATGTTCATTCAAACAGGTCCTTTGTATAACACTGCTTCCATAATTTAAAGCTATATGCAACATGTTCTCCGACCCCATATGGACAAGGAGTCTGATCACGTCAGACATTTTCTTAAACATTCTTTATCTTAATAAGGGCATTGATTTTATTGATAAACCAAGTATTTTTCGAGATAATCGTGTTGTTGATTCTATTCCTAAATATTTAAAAAATTCCGAAATTCCTAGAATTTTTTATAAGTACAAACAACCTATTAGAGAAATATGATTTTCAAGTACAACAAAATAGCGTCTGACCTTGATATAGAAAATAACACTCCTAAGAAATGCGAGTGTATAACATCTAAACTTTGCTATGCTCCGGCCGGTCAAGTCATTACTGGTAATTTTGATATTATATATAAACGTATTCGGCATTTGTTTTCTAAAGGTCCGAAGTATAGATTGCCTTCAGTGTATGCCGTGGTCAGATCGCCATATACATTGAAGATTTTAGTATTAGCTGGTGTCGTAGAAAACATGATGACCCTAACTTCCTTTCTACTTGGAAATATACCATTTTTAACATCATAGATACCCGTATCCTTCTATACGTAACTTCTATAACGCTAACCCTCCATACTTCCTAGGTTTTCATTTCGTAATTAAAAACCCTTTCTTTTCTACTATGGTTAATAATATATATCCTAAAGAACTTCAACTTAACAAAGCTAATATTTCTGATATTAACGCTTCTTTTCTCGATTTACATCTCTCAATTAAAGATGGTAAAATAATTAGCAAAATCTATGACAACAGAGATGATTTTAATTTTGATATTGTTAATTATCCCAATTTTGATGGTGATGTTCCCCGAGAAACTTCTTATGGGGTCTATGTGTCTCAGCTTATTCGTTTTTCAAGAGCTTGTACTCCAGTTGAGGATTTTAATATTTGTAATCATTGTATAACTAAAAAACTACTACATCAGGGTTACCGTTACCATAAGCTTCGCAAAACCTTTGCAAAATGTTATTATGGTAACCCTGATCTTCTTTCCAAATATAAAGTAATTTAAGAACTCTTCTGCGACAAGCACTTTCACAACCTGACTTCTATGTTGATGTGATTTACAAACTTCGTAAGATGATTGGTCATGATCACTTTCATACTATCTTTGTTAAAATTGTTAAAAGGTTTATCAAAAGAGGTTATGACCCTATAATTTTGCAACGCACTGCATGCTTGCTGGTGGACCCATTTACAGTTCGCCACTATGATTTCCTCTTTAATTGTGCAATGACCGGACAGGCCGTGGACCCTATGATAACGTTTACCGAAAGTCCAAAAGGACGGTGACGTTTGATGTTTGTCTGCAATCTTGTCTTGTCGTGCATTCTCTTGTGAGAAGTCATTGATTACTTACCCCCAGCGGCCTTTTTTGCCACTGACCGTTCCAAGGCGGTAGCCTTATTGTCAACCCTTTTTGTGTTGGTGTTTGTGACGTCATATGCCTTTATTCTGTGTTAACATTGCCATTCATGTTTGTCGTTTTACGTGTTTTTGGGTTTGCTGTGTTCTGTGAAAGCTGTATTTCATGCTCGACTTTTATACTTTTTTTTGTATTAAATGCATGATGGAGTAATGACATTCATTCTGAGTTTCTGTTACGTCAGCGTATTTAAATGTTCATTCAATTACCATGGGTTTTTACTTTAAAAAAGAAATATTAAAGCAAGGGGCGTAATTCTTATTAAATGCATACCAAAGTTATGACCCTTGTCTGTAGGAGTTCTTTTTATGATAGGCATGAATTAATGTATGAAGTTTCATTTGATTTCTTAGTTTCAGAGATATGGGCTAACCGTATTTTTTTAATCAACGCCAACGAAGGCGTGGATGCTGAGGCGACATAAATAGCTTGCATTTTAAAAGTGGAGCAGCGCAGTAGTAGTAGTTTTTGTTTTTCTACCACGCCGAAAAAATACAAGTTTTTGTTAATAACAACTTGTGTGTTTGCCTTTTTGCATTGTCCTGTAACATTTACAAGATAAAACACTCGAATTTACTCTAAAACGCAAAGATGAACCTCGCGGTTTCGCTGCGCGGTTTCGTCCAAAACCTCGAGATTTCGCAATTTCCGTAAAGTAGAGTGAATAAGCAATATTCTGCCTCGTGTGTTTGTCTTTTAGCATTACCGCAAATAATAAAATGAGATGGCATGAAAGGACTCCGCAGTATGGCATGACTAACCGGAAGTCGGATGAGGAATTGTAGATTACTAAACCTTTATGGAATGAACATATTCATTTTGGTGTTTGTCACTAGTTCGGTTTTGTTTTAGTATTTAAGAAAATAGAATAAAATAACAATTGTCCCCATTCCTACTTAATGTGAGCGCTCTCATCTTTGGTTGCGAACTGATCTTTAAAATGTATGTTCCCTTTAACGTGTATTATTTTCTAAAATACAGACAACCTTTTGTTTTTGTTGTGTTTCATGTTTTATCATTTATAGAGATACAGTTGTATATATTTGTTTTTACTGGATCGAATAATATATAGCTATCATGTATCAAATCAACTGGCATACTACCATGTGTAATCTCCATGAACCACACTTTCACGTTATAAATGAACTCAGACAATTTGTCAAAAATCATTATTCAGTCAGGCCGTATATGGCTTTGACCATTGGTGCTAAATAATCTAAACCATTTAAGAGGTCAGGGCATAAAGAGGCATATTCATTTAATTTGTATTCCATCATTCGTCTAAATTTGTATGGATACGCTAGTAAAATAAATGCCTCCCACAGAGCGATTGTACAGCTATGCATGTCAAACAATCTTAAGCTATTAAGTAAGACAAATTGATCAATGCCGCCTGTAAAAAACACTTTATTCTGGAGAATGAAAGTGAACATGCTACCATTAATAACGCTTTTGGTTATTTGTCCTAGCTATCAAACGTGTCTATATCGCTGAAAATATTTACTGGCGTTCCCCTATATCATGGAGGACCATTTCTTAACTAAGACTCAATCATACCACAAATAAGGATCTATATACAAATGTATAATACATTGTGAGTTAGTGTTCACATAAAAGCATCAGAATGGAGTAGTATGGATTAAAGGCTCTCTAGAAAAAAAATACAAGTGTAATACAACGCGAACTGCATTACTAAATATGATGTTGATGAGATCCAATAAAGAATGTCTCTTCAATTCCGTAAATCCACATATACGAGGGGTTCCATTACTGACGTGGACAAATTCTGTTATTTTCATAGTATCCAATATAGTTTGACAAACTTGAAATTACTTGTAGGAAAATGCAAGAGAAATGTGATTTTATATAAACTGCTTCAAAACGAAGATTGGTGCCCGGTAAAAATTCTCATCAACGCGTACACTAGTTTGTAATGTTATAGGTTTAAGGCTCAAAGTGTTTACTCAGTTGTGTCTAGCTATGACTGTTTTTTCCAACTTGTCATTTTAATACTATAAACAGGGTGACGACGTTTAGTAATTATGAAGGCCCTGTAGTGTTTGCCTAGAAAACGATATAATTTCTTAAATAGATAAACAGCTTTTTTAAAATTGAAACAGTTTGATCCAATTATACAATTTTATGAAAGCATACGGCGCTAGAGAGTTCAACAGGCTAAATACAACATCTGTTCAATGCATCAAGGGCCATAACTGTGCTGTTTATCGTCGACTATAGCCTTCTTTTGTAATGTTTATTTTATTCAAGCTTTAAGGAATATAAATGTTTTCATTGGATTTCTTTAATTAGTTTCAGAGATACCCTAAACATATTAACTAACGCCAACGGAGGCACCGACGTCGAGGTGAAATAAATGGGGCATCGTAGGGAAAATACACACAATTCATTTCCATAGGCCCCAAGTATAGGATTGTTACAAATAAAGACACTTTATGCAATACATTCACATAAACTGCATCCTCTGCCAGTGAGATTGAACCTCGGACTGAATTCCTCACTAAAGCATACTTCTCCGGGCAATTTACAAAGCTGTCCTCAACCAAAGACGAGAGCGCGCGCCTGCCTTACGTCAAAAACTTAAAAAAGTGAGAACGGGCAGAATGAGAATTAAATTATTTTTCTTCAAATGCAATTAAAAATGAAATAAATGATGGAGAATTATTTTAGCCCAATAAATTATTTATTTAACAGTACTTCTGATTTGTCCCTTTCTTGGTGACAAACATGAGAATGGACGCCATTTCCATAGTGGTTCAGTGCAGAAACAATCTGAACACCCCCACCACCACCACACATTTTATTCCCCATTTCCGGTTAGGTATAAATCATCCCTGTAAATTCAGTTTGCTTAGATGTTCTTTATCATGGATCCATCACTAAGAAGAAGAAACAAAATAAGAGCAATTACTGTGTGAAAATAAATTTCGACACCGTAACGCTGCAAAAGAACGCGTATCTTCACATGATCTTAATATTCATCCCTAAGTTTCTTTCTCAATCCAAAACATTATGTTGAAGGTGTTAGGCCCCTATAGCTATAAACAGGGTGACGAAGTTTAGTAATTATGATGGCCCTGTAGTGTTTGCAAAGAAAACGATATAATTTCTTAAATAGATAAACAGGCGATTACTCTGTTTATTTAAATCTGGTATTCAAGTGTGTCCGCGCTTTTTTAAAATTTAAACAGTTTGATCCAATTATACAATTTTATGAAAGCATACGGCGCTAGAGAAAGGCTAAATACAACATCTGTTCAATGCATCAAGGGCTATAACTGTGCTGTTTATCGTCGAATATAGCCTTCTTTTGTAATGTTTATTTTATTCAAGCTTTAAGGAATATAGATGTTTTCATTGGATTTCTTTAATTAGTTTCAGAGATACCCTAAACATATTAACTAACGCCAACGGAGGCACCGACGTCGAGGTGACATAAATGGCATTGTAGGGAAACATCCCTAAGTTTCTTTCTCAATCCAAAACATAATGTTGAAGGTTTTAGGCCCCTATTTAATAATCGTTTATATCAGTAACGTATTTTTCTAGCGTCATTTACATTTCACTCACCTACTCTACTTTAAAAATATTGCCTTGTGAATTAAAACTACAGGAACATGGCTGGTTTTCTGGACTTTGGTATCTTCTTGTTTTATTCAAAATAGTATTTTTACATTTAACTATTCCCTTTTCACGTTAGCGCTATGATTCTTACTTAAACCTACGCCGACCTTATTTTAATTCGTTATGACATTTTTAGGCAACGTGTTTCCGTTTGCTACAACGAGACAACAACTGCAGCAAATATTTGAGCTTTCAGCAAAGTGCTTGGCATAAAGAAGGATAATTAAAAAAATCGACGCAATTCGCGTAATGCAAGAAACTAAAAAAAGTACAAGTATATACTTATACATAACATTGGAAACATCTTAATTAATGGTTATGTTATAACGTTTGATAACCTCATTAATTCCCGTTAGTGTCGGTATACAATACAAGTGCAAGCATTTCTCAAGAGGGCCATACCGTTCGCGTTGAACGAAGAATATGCACTTATTAATGTAAGTACGCACATTCAACATAACCATGAAAATAACACAAAATTGCAAGCACAGCAGCTATATAATAGTCAAAATTCCTACGTTCCCACCTATATGTCAACAATTGTTTCCGAAATCTTTAATGTTAATCCTGAATTTCAGTTACCTGAATTTCAAACGATATTCAATTAAACGGGACATAATTTAGGATTATCCATGTTTAATTTTATTCTAGACGGATCATCTGCAATAAGCGGGTCAAGCTTTTATGTTGCGTTATATTACTTTCTATCAACCTTAAAGAGGCTCTACCTATATATTTTTGTCCATCAATTGATATAAACTTTACTTTATTATAAAGAGGACTATGAAAAAGGTAAATGGCAATAATTTCATCCAATGTAATTTGCGTTTTGCTGGGGAAAAACAGGATTGAAAAGATCGGATTTTTGAAATTGTATTCGTAATTGTTTTAGACAAGCCGATTGCGGAGATTTTCCGATCTTATTATTTTACAATCGGAACTACCTCGTCTGATTAGCGAAGAGTTCCGATCGATTCGTTTGCTATCGGAACTGCGCCGAATAGTTTGTAATCGCATTGCGCATGTCCGAGAAAATCGTAAAAACTCGTAGTTCTCCGGCAGGAATAAACGGCTGGGCAGCATTTTATTCAAGATATTGTTTTGATCATAATTAATAATTTACAGAACTGGAACACGAACCATGTTTCTTCTTAGAATACTCATAAAATAGCTTTGTATACATATAAATGCAGTAATATTGAGTATTTAATATGTTACGTTAAAAATCGCGTAGATATAGGTAGTGCCTCTTTAAGACGTTTATATCTTTAAGCCGACTTTGAAGCATGATAAGTGTTTTATCATCACATTTCATGTTTTCATATAAAAGAACGGTAACTCTGTAAAGATGTAACAATTTAAACAAAATATAAATATTTTGCTAACTATTGGTCAAAACAAAATACGCATCACACAAATAATCTAAAATGTATTTAAAATAAGATACAGGTTAAGATACAAACGTGAGTAATTAGGAATTTTAATTTCTATCAGTAAATGTGATGAACATGTTGCTTGTTCACTAATTATATAGGATACAAGGTTGAAAGGACAGCAGGTCTTATTTAGGGCACCGAGCTTTATGATTCATGCTACTTTAAAAATAGATATAAAGATCGAACAGGAAATGCAGCATTCAAGGACCGCAGTCGGCCAAAAATAAGCAGTAGCAAAAAAGGCCGCTGGGGGTTTAAACTATGTTCTAGAGTGCACCAAACCTCACTAGTACCATACTATTGTCGTCCAAATAAAACGGGACATTATAAATAAAGATATCCCCGCCAGGTTATAGTCCCTAAAAAACAAGGCAGCAGTAATATTTTATATAAGTCGAACACACATAAATGATCCTTTGGATATAATATAAAACGCCTAGAAAGTCCCAAAGCAAGTACCCAATGACTTAATTGGCAAAAGCCAGAGCAACAAGAGAAAAAACCATTAAGGGTACACACACAGAATGATTCCTTTACGAGTCATGCTCATTTATGTCCCGAGCTGATGACTAAGTCTATTTGGTTAATGAATCCAATTTGGCAAGCAATGTTTAAATAGTGGTAATTCCGGTCACTCTTCGTCAAATATAATCAGTCTGCTCTTTGTGGACAGAATATGTCGTTAACAATCAGATGTTACAGATGGAAATTCATTTTCCACAACTATTTTCCTTGTCGTGCATTCATTACGAAACAAGAGCGGCCAGTTAATTGGATGGTGTATTCGTGTCAGTTTACACATTTAATATTAGGTAAACATGGCTCGCAATTAGAAACGACCGCTTGTTTCATTTAATTCTGATTTCTCGCGTGTAAGATACTTGACCGCTTGTTTCATTTAATTCTGATTTCTCGCGTGTAAGATACTTGACCGCTTGTTTCATTTAATTCTGATTTCTCGCGTGTAAGATACTTGACCGCTTGTTTCATTTAATTCTGATTTCTCGCGTGTAAGATACTTGACCGCTTGTTTCATTTAATTCTGATTTCTCGCGTGTAAGATACGTGACCGCTTGTTTCATTTAATTCTGATTTCTCGCGTGTAAGATACTTGACCGCTTGTTTCATTTAATTCTGATTTCTCGCGTGTAAGATACTTGACCGCTTGTTTCATTTAATTCTGATTTCTCGCGTGTAAGATACTTGACCGCTTGTTTCATTTAATTCTGATTTCTCGCGTGTAAGATACGTGACCGCTTGTTTCATTTAATTCTGATTTCTCGCGTGTAAGATACTTGACCGCTTGTTTCATTTAATTCTGATTTCTCGCGTGTAAGATACTTGACCGCTTGTTTCATTTAATTCTGATTTCTCGCGTGTAAGATACTTGACCGCTTGTTTCATTTAATTCTGATTTCTCGCGTGTAAGATACTTGACCGCTTGTTTCATTTAATTCTGATTTCTCGCGTGTAAGATACGTGACCGCTTGTTTCATTTAATGCTGATTTCTCGCGTGTAAGATACTTGACCGCTTGTTTCATTTAATTCTGATTTCTCGCGTGTAAGATACGTGACCGCTTGTTTCATTTAATTCTGATTTCTCGCGTGTAAGATACGTGACCGCTTGTTTCATTTAATTCTGATTTCTCGCGTGTAAGATACGTGACCGCTTGTTTCATTTAATTCTGATTTCTCGCGTGTAAGATACTTGACCGCTTGTTTCATTTAATTCTGATTTCTCGCGTGTAAGATACTTTTCTCGCGTTTCTCAACTTCCAGACACCCTTCCTATCGTTTCTATTTTTTTTTTAGAGTTGAGCAAATAATTATGTTTAAAACTCGGTATGTTATGCAATGAATTATTATGTCCATATGCTATGATATTCAATGGGTTTATCAATTTCATTTGATATTCAGTAGGTTTATCTGTGCTATAGGATATAAAATGGGCAATTCTGTTTTATAGGATATTCATTGGGCTAATCTGTTTTATATGATATTCACTGAGCTACTCTGTTTTATATGATATTCACTGGGCTACTCTGTTTTATATGATATTCACTGGGCTACTCTGTTTTATATGATATTCACTAGGCTACTCTGTTTTATATTATATTCATTAAGCTACTCTGTTTTATATGCTATTCACTGGGCTACTCTGTTTTATATTATATTCATTAAGCTACTCTGTTTTATATGCTATTCACTGGGCTTCTCTGTTTTATATGATACTCATTGAGCTACTCTGTTTTATATGACATTCACTGGGCTTCCCTGTTTTATATGATATTCACTGGGCTACTCTGTTTTATATGACATTCACTGGGCTACTCTGTTTTATATGATATTAACTGGCTATTCTGTTTTATATGATATTCACTGGGCTACTATGTTTTATATGACATTTATTGAACTACTCTGTTTTATATGATATTCACTGGGCTACTCTGTTTATATGATATTCATTGGGCTACTCTGTTTTATATGATATTCACCCGGCTACTCTGTTTATGTGATATTCACTGGGCCACTCTGTTTTATATGATATTCACAGGGCTACCCTGTTTTATATGAATTCATTGAGCTACTCTATTTTATATGATATTCACAGGGCTACTCTGCTTTTATATGACATTCATTGAGCTACTCTGTTTTATATGATATTCCCAGGGCGACTTTGTTTTATATGATATACACTGGGCTACTCTGTTTTATATGATATTTATTGAGCTACTCTGTTTATATGATATTCACTGGGCTACAATGTTCTATATGATATTCATTAAGCTACTCTGTTTTATATGATATTCACTTGGCTACTCTGTTTTATATAATATTTATTGAGCTACTCTGTTTTGTATGACATTCACTGGGCTACCCTGTTTTATATGATATTCATTGGGCTTCTCTGTTTTATATGACATTCACTGGGCTACTCTATTTTATATGACATTCACTTGGCTACTCTGTTTTATATGATATTAACTGGGCTACTCTGTTTTATATGATATTCACTGGGCTACTCTGTTCTATATGACATTTATTGAGCTACTCTGTTTCATATGACATTCACTGGGCTACTCCGTTTTAATATGATATTCACTGTGCTACTCTGTTTTATATGATATTCACTGGGCTACTCTGTTTATGTGATATTCACTGGGCCACTCTGTTTTATATGATATTCACAGGGCTACTTTGTTTTATATGAATTCATTGAGCTACTCTATTTTATATGATATTCACAGGGCTACTCTGTTTTTATATGACATTCATTGAGCTACTCTGTTTTATATGATATTCACAGGGAGACTTTGTTTTATATGATATTCTCTGAACTACTCTGTTTTATATGATATTCTCTGAACTACTATGTTTTATATGATATTCATAGGGCTACTCTGTTTTACATGATATTCACTGGGCTATTCTGTTTTATATGATATTCTCTGGGCTGCTCTGTTTTATATGATATTCACAGGGCTACTCTGTTTTATATGATTTTCATTGAGCTACTCTGTTTGATATGATATTCACCGGGCTACTCTGTTTTATATTGCAATTATTAAGCTACTCTGTTTTATATGATATTTACTGGGCTACTCTGTTTTATATGATATTCACAGGGCTACTCTGTTTTATATGACATTCATTGAGCTACTCTGTTTTATATATAATCAATGGGCTACTCTGTTTTGTATGACATCCATTGGGTTACTCTGTTTCATATGATATTCACTAGGTTAATCTTTTTCATATAATATTCATTTGGTCAAACTGTTTTCGCGTATAGATCCAGCCCTTCATTACCACTACTCAAGCGAGCCAGTATATAATAGCTGGAATTCTGATTCCTGTTAAAGTCCCTTTCCCGCCATCAACAGGCAAACATAACAACATATGTACACCGTTTCTAAACCGACTGACGAAGATGTATGTATATATATAACATATTTTGAAAATCCAAATTATATAGACAAAATATAGACGGCTTTAACCAGGGAAGCCAAACCCTAAAACTGGAGCGTCGAAATAACTGTTACCAGCTCATAATTCGGGTATTTTAAGAACCCGTGAATAAACAGAACACCATACATTATTATATGACCTGAAGACCTGGATAGAGTTTTGATGAACGGTTTTGTAATGTAGTTTTGCCGTTATTTTGGCGTGTTAATTTCTTTAAATATTGAAGATCTGTTTCTTTTGTCAGATAAATCTTCATCCCTGTCATGCCTGTTGGCTAAAACATGATGTTTTGAATATTTAGTATAGATCTAACAACTCGTAATCAAACTGCACTTCATCGCCATCACACCGATCTGACTCCAGAGCCATCAGAAATAGACATCGGCGTACAAGTTGCCAACATTTAAACTTTTTTGATATAGTTTTTGGCATGCATTTAGCTTTTGCTCGATTCAACAGGCTGCACACCGTCACATTTATAGTTGAAGCTTGTTGTGTATTCATATGTCAAATATATCGTTGTTTTTCATATGTCAAATGTACCACTGCGCGTTTATATGTCACATGTACCATTGTACGCTTATATGTTAAATTTATCATGGTGTGTTTAAATGTCAAATTTACCATTGCCTGTTAATGTATACCATTGTGTGGTGTGATTATATGTCAATATAAACTAATACAGAACAATGGGTATTTGCTATTTTGAGGCAATTTTAATGAAACTATCTGCATTAGAAATAAGAGTTAGACGTCTGTTTGTTTAATGTTATTATGTTGAAAATACTATTATGACGACCCTACGCACTTCATAAAAATTCAGTAGCAATACATTTAAATGAACACATTAAGGCCTGTCAACATTCATTTTTCAACTGATTCTTTAAAGCTATTTTTTTTTGCAATTTACTGCTAAATATTCCCAAGTGGTCTGCTTTATTACTATTATTTTCCGTAGTACTTAACCCGATTGTTTCAGAGAATACCGGAAACCCTATGGCTTAAACAAATATGCCCCCCTCCACTACCCCAACAATTAAATGACTATAATAATAAATTTAAATTAAATTATTTCTCACTGTTCTTAGTGAATCGTTATTATTGACAGAAATACAGGAAACACATTGTTTTGTATTTAACATATATTTAAGTATAAACATTTCGTTTTACTTGAGGTTATCAATACTGCATCTGTATTGTTCCAAATAATTGTGTTCGCGAATTTGTGAGCATGGTTGTTCCCTTAGGGTGATTTTCGAATTTGTGGACATTGATGGCATGCTCATGGTAGTTAGTGAATTGGTGGGCTTTGGTAGAACACAAAGGGTAATTAATAAACTGGTGGGCATGGATGGCACGCATAGGTACTGTGTATATGTAATATCACTTTACTGAAGTATTAATGCGGAAAAACAGTAAATAGTACATTATATATCAAACAAGCAAGCCTGCATTTTGTTTACAGAAATACGTCGACTGAAATATGTACACAGACATTCGAACATATATTGTATTTAAGATAATAAGGATTTAGTTAATTAACATATATCTATCTTTCTAAATAGTTTCACATCTAATGTGAAAAAAACTCGACAAATCCATATTCACGTATACGCTCCATATTGTGTTAAAGACGGCCAAGGTTCTCTTGAACTATTGATTTGCATTTGGTTTAAATAACAAACCTACCGAGTATTATTCTAAGGCGCAATTATCGTACTTGGGAGGAATACAATGGAATTTTATTTGTAACACTGTGTATAGGATAGAGGCTATGAAGGGAGATCTTCACCATTAACAAACCGAAAGGGAGGGAGCGTATCGACCGACCGCGGTTTCTTAATGTTGAAAGTTTCTCTTCATAGACTCTATCCGACATATGTTTTATCTATAGTCTATATATAGATCACACTCTAAACTATGGAGAGCGATGGTAGTAAATTCTTCATTAATAAATGTAACCAGTATTTGAAATTCATGAACATCTGATTGATTTAAAAAGTACTGTAAAAAATAAAATAAAATGTTCTATACTAGGAGCTATTATGTTACGTATACTCCCATTGCATGTGAAGATATAAAGCAAGCGACTTCTATAAATCGAATTTATACAAATTTATACCAAACTATGAAATATAAAGCGTTTCAAAACAATTAGGCTTGTAACATAGATCAAATTAATATAGAATATATAGAACCCGAGACATATAGAAAGCAGAATAAAGTTCCCACGTGCATTTAAATGAATACATATGGGTTATGGCTGAACTAAATACAACTAATTGTTCAGTGTCGATGATTTTGATCTAGCACCAAAGTGCTATCTATACCTACATTGATACACATGTATATATTTGAATAACAACAAGAACTTTAGAAGACAGCGCAGTAGACCTTCTAGGCTTTGTTTGTTTAGTTTGTAATCTTTGAAAAAACGGCATGCTTTTTCTTAATTGAATAATATGATTTTATGGCATTTTCCTCTATGATGTTTGTTTTACATAACGGTAAATATATGTGTGAAGTTATTTTGAATTCTTTAAAAGAAATTCATATATATGATGAAAAAATTAAAATACTCCCCCTGCCGCTAAATGCATATATACATCCGATCTGTTATCGAATTACAACAAGCTAGAGCTGTTAGAGGACAGCGCATTCGACAAACGGGTCCTTGTCTATTTATTGAGAATTTTATTTAAAAAAGTTATATTTCTGGTTAATTGCATAACACGTAACACGTTTTATATGCACAACAAAGCTATGTCACGTCTCTTTACGAGTTTCTTTTATGTCAGTGACTGCACGTGTAAGGTTTCACTGAATTCCTGCAAGTTTTATGTAGACATGATAAAATAACAATAAAGAGAGTGGCATTGTAGCACCTCATAACGCTCCCTCCGAATAACGCTCAGCCGTTGTAGCACCCCATAACGCTCCCTCCGAATAACGCCCCGCCGGTTGTAGCACCACATAACGCTCCCTCCGAATAACGCTCCGCCGGTTGTAGCACCACATAACACTCCCTCCAAATAACGCTCCGCCGGTTGTAGAACCACATAACGCTCCCTCCGAATAACGCTCCGCCGGTTGTAGCACCATATAACGCTCCCTCCGAATAACGCTCCGCCGGTTGTAGCACCTCAAAACGCTCCCTCCGTATAAAGCTCCCCGGTCCGAATAACGCTCCCCGGGGAGCTTTATACGGAGAGGATGTATACTCAATCCGCATGTCTTCCGCATAAAGCTACAGGGGAGCTTTATGCGGAAGAAGGCTACGCATAAAGCTCCTGTGGAGCTTTAAGTGGATGTAAGATAAGCATTATGCTCCCCGGGGAGCGTTATGCGGAGGGAGCTTTATACGGTGTAAGATGGCATACTTTTGTTTATAAATGCATGATAGAGTTAATGGAATTTAATTCTTTTAGTTTCTTTTACGTCAGCAGTGAAAACATAACGTTTCTTTGAATTCCTTCTATGAATTTCTGAGCTATGAGGTGAAATTTAATAATTATTTAAACAGTAAGTAAAGAATGGGGCATACTTCTGCTTACATGCTTAACAAAGTTATGACACTTGTGTGTATGAGTTCCTTTTATGACAGTTAAGTCCTGTCTGAAGTGTCATCGTACATTTTTCAGCAGTTTTAGATAAATGGGTTACCGAAAAATGTTAACTTTCGCCGACGGAGACGACGAAGCCGTGACTACATAAATAGTTTTCATTTTCTGCGAAATGTCGAGCTATAAAAAAGTAATGCCTCTTCTTCTTTAGTGAAAAAAGTTGCATTTTATGTGTGTATGTGTGGTGGTTTGAGTAATGGTTCATTTCTACTCTATTTTGTTGTTGTTGATATAAGACGTGTAGTTATATAGGCTTCAATGGATTATCGACATGTTGTGTTTCCAACATTGGAATCTATACACACACATTGCGAGAAACTGTCAATTAAAACATCTAGACTCTTGCTCTATTTATTTAACAACAAAACCATTAGCACATGCTTCGAAGAGATCCCTTTCTCAGTGTAACTGAGCTTTTGTTCAGCAGTTGATTTTATTGCATTTAAAGGGACACATGGCAATCTTGAGTTTTATTCAAACATTAAAATTTGCTCCTCAATTTACTTATCCTGCGTCATTTTGGCTTTAAAACTGCTTGCATATGATTAAATAAAAACTTGAAATTTCAATTATCTTCATTATTTCACCAATTTTTTAAATATATTATTGATGCACTATTATAAAATGTTAGTAATATGTAAAAATAATTTGCTTTGAATTATTCTAACAATTACTATTAATGATTGAACAAATGCAAGTGAAGAGAAAAACTAACGGGACGCCGTGAGTTTTTAAAAAATCAAGATTGCCGTGTGTCCCTTTAAACAAGAAAAGAATAAAAAGAACAACATCGTGCTCATGTTTACCTCTTGTAGTTTTGAAAGCTCTCTTTGTTTCTGGAATACTTTCGGCCTTTTGCTAATGCCTTTTTCATGTTTTATCATTTATAGCGATACAGTTGTATAAAGTTGTTGTTACTGGATCGAATAATATGTTGCTAACATGTATTAATTCAAATTGCATAAAACCGTGGGTAATCGCCAGGATTGTTTTTCGCTTCATTAATAAACTGAAAAAACATTGAATGAACTAAAACGTTTTGACAAAACCACAGTAAATCGCAATTTAGTCATGTCAGTTAAATACCGTAAGATATATTTGAAACCTCTCTGGTGTCTGTATGGACCATACGTGCTATATAATCTAAACCGTATAAGAAGATCACGGTTAAAGTCATGGCATAACGAGATATACTCATTTAATTCGTATTCCATCACTCCCATATACTTGTGTGGCATTTTATGTGTGTATGTGTGGTGGTTTGAGTAATGGTTCATTTCTACTCTATTTTGTTGTTGTTGATATAAGACGTGTAGTTATATAGGCTTCAATGGATTATCGACATGTTGTGTTTCCAACATTGGAATCTATACACACACATTGCGAGAAACTGTCAATTAAAACATCTAGACTCTTGCTCTATTTATTTAACAACAAAACCATTAGTACATGCTTCGAAGAGATCCCTTTCTCAGTGTAACTGAGCTTTTGTTCAGCAGTTGATTTTATTGCATTTAAACAAGAAAAGAATAAAAAGAACAACATCGTGCTCATGTTTACCTCTTGTAGTTTTGAAAGCTCTCTTTGTTTCTGGAATACTTTCGGCCTTTTGCTAATGCCTTTTTCATGTTTTATCATTTATAGCGATACAGTTGTATAAAGTTGTTGTTACTGGATCGAATAATATGTTGCTAACATGTATTAATTCAAATTGCATAAAACCGTGGGTAATCGCCAGGATTGTTTTTCGCTTCATTAATAAACTGAAAAAACATTGAATGAACTAAAACGTTTTGACAAAACCACAGTAAATCGCAATTTAGTCATGTCAGTTAAATACCGTAAGATATATTTGAAACCTCTCTGGTGTCTGTATGGACCATACGTGCTATATAATCTAAACCGTATAAGAAGATCACGGTTAAAGTCATGGCATAACGAGATATACTCATTTAATTCGTATTCCATCACTCCCATATACTTGTTTGGGATATTGACGGTCGTAAAATATAAACCACACACGTTCTGTGTGTGGTTTATATTTTACGACCGTGAATATCCCATCGCTGCCACCATTGCAACAGAGTTGTATCTGTATATTTGTTTTACTGGGCATTGGGCAATGAGATGGTCTTCACTTTTACAGTGGAAGCACTTCCTCTTTTCAAAAAGTTTTCTAGCCTGAATTACTACACTTAGTACATTTGAAAACGCAACATTTTTGACTTTCATATATTTTTTATCTACGCGGTTTTCGTTCAAACAAACATTGTATTTTAGGAAAGTATACATATTTCTTTGTGCCTATTGTTAAATTCTAACAATTTAGAATTACACAAGAGTTACACTACCTGAAACACTGAAAACACATTTCGCACGAGAATTCGAATAATCACGTCACAAACAAGTTTATTTTCATTTATCTTAAAAGCGCTAACATCGGTATGGTATAAAAACACAACATGATTTTATTTTATCCACAAATCATTATTCTACGTTTAGCTGAACATGCGCGAAATCAGGTTATTGGGATGCTGGCTATTGGTGTCCCTAAAACAGAGGTAGCGAGACGACTTGGCTGCCATGTCTCAACTATATCTAGGCTACAGACACGCTACCAACAGACAGGCACTGTCAGGGACCGTCCTAGACCAGGCAGGCATTGAGTAACCACCCCCAGACAGGACATCAGACTGAGGGTGTCACATCTCAGAAACAGATTCCTGCCAGCTTCTGATACAGTCAGACACACGATTGGTACTCATGGGTATGTGTTTTCATCCACTATAACAAATATGCATTGTCACTTTTTTCAAATTATGAAAAATAAAATTGCCTTATTTTCAAATTTTAAATGGTGGTGCGTTACCCTTTTTGTGCAGAATGCATTGTAAATCAGCCATAATTGGTGTGTAAGTAGGCCATTAAAGGTAACAACTGCAAAAACAGCATAAATGTCATAAATTAAAAAAAAATGTGAAAATGTTAGAAAATCTTTTTTTAATGGTTCGTTTCTTTTCAGACTCACAATAAATGACTTGAAGCGACGTGTTTATGCCCGCGTAAACCCCTCTACCACACCGCAGGAACTTCGTGTAGCGCTACAAGACGAATGGCAGCGTATGCCACAGCAAGTGATTGCATCCAATATACTGTCTATGCACCGTAGATGTTAAGCTTTAATAGACGCTCGTGGTGGCACCCTCGGTATTGCAAGTGTTTATTTTAATTTGGATAGGGGTAATTGAACCGTTGATTTTTATATGAAATATTTTGACGTTGGCAATGAAATTTTGACCATCTATTAAATCATGATTATGTATATTATATATGAAATTACATTGTTCTAGCTTTTTTACTTTTCAAAAAAATCCAAAAACCGAAGTGTTGCGTTTTCAAATGTACTGAGTGTATACCCTACACTATACGGTCCTGTTGAATAATCTATGTTTTGTGTTGCCATATAGTCTTTGTGTTGGTCTCTGAACATAGGTGGACTGTATAACTGTTTCTTTACATCATTATGTGCTAATTGATATGAATGTGCCAACGATACCAATTCCTGAACCAATTTTGGTTCTTTTTCTTGTATATACGTTTGCAGTTCTACATTGCAGCTACTCATTAGATGATCTCTTAAAATTAAATCCACAGCTTTGCCATAATCTTCCTGGGTGCAGATAGATCGTCAAAATATCTGAAACTATCAATAAGACTAGTTGACCAATAACGCGTATTGTGGAAAAATGAAAGTTAACATGCTCTCATTATTAGCGCTTTTGGTTATTTGTCCCAGCTAATACTCTTTGACATTTTCCCAATATCATGACAGACCATTTCTTAACTATGCTAAACAGAATCATACCACAGATAAGAACTTTTATGTAGTAGTAACGTTATAATACGCTGTCAGTAATTGTTCACCTTAATTCATCAGTATGGATGAAAGGCCCTCTAAAGACAAATACCAGTATAATCCAATGCCACCAACGTTATTATACAGAACGTGGACCTACTAAACGAGATTCTGTTAATTTTGACACACTTGCACTTGCAAGGCAAGAAACAGCATGAGACATGCACCCAAACTGGTTCGTTGAGTGATTTCCTATATACGAAGAATGCGATATCATACTAACGGTAACGTTCGCAACTGCAACAAATCGTATCAACGCTTAAATTACTAGTAATTTTGTAGTTTCTTAAACGTCGTCTGCACTTACGTTGATGTAATTTGTCAAGGTGTTTGAAATAGTGTCATCATTTGACTAAGACATTTATGAGCATGTCGTTAATGACGTTACACTTAAAATGATTCTGTACTCTGCAATAATTAAATGAAAAACACGAAATAGTATTGCCGAATTCGACGAAAATGGTATAGACATATATAATAGAGAATCTTTTCGTGAAAAGTACTATATTATTAATCGGCTCATATACATTATTATATAACCTAAACACCTGGATAGAATTTTGATAAACAGGTTTGTAGCGTAATTATGCTGTCATTTGGTGGGTAAGTTTCTTTATATAGTGGTAATATCAGTCACTCCTCGTCAAATATGTAATCAGTACGAATTGCTCTTTGTGGACGGATCAGGTCATTACCAATAAGATATTATACTTTGCAAATTTTAACTTCGTGTTCTTCTCCAAATAACACGTATTTTCATTATCGAAATAAGAGCAGCATGGTATATGCACAAAGCAATTCGTGTCAGTCTACCATTGGATATTATGTAAACATATTTTATTTTATGCTATATGTTATAAAAAGTGAAAAATAACTTTTTGTTTTCACTGTTTTTATCCCTATTATTTGTCACTGTTGAAAATACGTTTTAAATGTCAGAAACTACTATTTTAGTTGAAAATATCATAATAATTACTTTTTTGAAGGATTTTAGAAAATTTCAAATGATTTTCTATTTATTAATATTACAAAACATTGTTTCTAAATGTATATTATGATGATTATACGGACTGTATTTGTTGAATTTTATACAACGTATGTTATGTTCAATGTTCCGGTATGCTTCTCAGACAAAATATGGCGGTCCCGCGTATCGGTCTATCCTCCGAGCACGTTAAAGAACCATAGGAATCTATTCGATAGTAAGAGTAGGGCAGGTTTCCGGATTCCTATGTATCCTTCCCCTCTCTCTGGAGCGGCTCTAGTGTTGATGAGCCGTTAAACAACATTCAATTCAATTCAGACAAAAGATTAACCTGTCTATGCATGTATCTATATGGGACCATACATATTGTTTTCAGGTTATACTTTAAATGCCTAATGCACATTATGATGTATCGTAAAGCCGACTGTATTTCACTTTAGAAACATCCCAGTTACAAGAGTACATTTTGGTTTTAAGTGTATCTCGAGAATGAGGTATATATTTACTTACTTTTCTGATTAATTTTCAATTTTAAATTCAGTTTATTGTGTCAGTTAAAAGTCTTACCTTGCCGGTTTTAACAGAATGCTTTGGATATGGTATTAATTAAAATAATCGTCACATTTATCTCAACGGTATTCCTCAAGGAAGACAACACAAGGCAATCGTGATTTAAATTGGCAATATTCAGATTTTACGGCTTCCCGCAGTATTTCGTCGTTATTACGACACCTTTCTCTCCAGTGGAACTACGACGAGTGATGACGAGCGAAGACTAGCTGAAACAAAGCTATTACGCTGGTTCTTGTTAATAAAAAATGAAATTCAGATTCTTGTGTCAGCTATATTCTAACCCCTGGTGATTTTAACACGATGCTTTGAAATAGGATCAAGATCTAACAAGTTTATAATCAAAAGGCACTTCATCTCCATCACAATGGTTTTACTCAAGCGTGTTCAGACAGAGCAATCGGCAAATAAGTTGGCAAGAGTTAGAATTGTCTGCCATATTTCTTGGCATGCATTTACATTTTCTCTCGACTCAACAGGTTGCTTACAGTAACATTTAATCTGATTAAATCTGTTTATAGCTACCATTGTTATTTTCTATATCATACAGACCATGCGTGTTTATATGCCAAATATTCCATTGTGTCGTAAATGCCACAAATACCATGTATGTTTATATGTCATTTGCACCATTGTGTGTTTATATTTCAAATATACTATCGTGTGTTTATATATTTAAATGTTCCAATGGGTGTTTACATGTCAAATAATCCATCGTTTTGGACGCTTCTTTAACCATTTCAACCATTTAGTATGACCCTTCTAAATAGAAAAATAAAGTCCATTTTACAAATTAGTGGTTGAACGGGTTAAACTAAATGGTTTAAAGCATTTACAATCACAATTTAGAATATAAACTAACTAAGACTTAGAGATATCTACTGGTAAACAATATATCTTCCCTTTTTAATCGGTTGTTAAATACATCTTTAGTCTTTTAATTTCTTTTTCGCTGAATGACATTCATTCGTGAACCGATTCTCAAACACTAGGTATTTTAATTTACCATAAAATTGCCAGGTCAACACTTGTTTCGTTTGCTATCACCTCGCTTGTGTCTGAAAGCCTTTGGGGCGAACAAATTCCCCCAATAGAACATAGTACAACGTTATGTTGACAATTTCCAAGAGTAATTACCCATTAAATCTTTGTTATAGCGCTAAATACAATTAATACACATAGTGACGCCATATTTTTTCATCAGCTTATTTTAATTTCGTTTTTATGTTACGAATAAACGTTTTATTAGGAGCCGTCCTTACTTGTCATTCGTCACTAATGATGTATTTGCAATAGCAGCAGTACGTTGTTCACTAACTGATGCCCATAAATACACTTAAATGAAACCGATGGCCATGTCATCTGACGAAAACTCGTCTTCCATATTGTGCTTCATTGTTATATTCCATACACAATTTTGCAAACGAGTATTACAGGTAAAATGACCAACCTAAAACGATTTTATTTTTGGCGAATTAGGAAGAACGAGTTTTGTAACACAAAGATATATTATAATAATTACGTATTGTCTGAAAATATCGAATGTTAATGAAAATAAGTAATACGCCATGTTGATAGTGGATGCTGAGCAATATCCAAATTAAAATAGTTGTGTAAAATTGTTGAAAAACTTGTTAGAATCTCTTGATTTTTATCATGCATGGTTATTTCAAGGAGTTGGCAATACGGAATTGTTTTTATACTGTATAAAACAAAGAATACATGATAATTTCATCCAAAATTGGCACGTAAACATACTAAAGTTTAGACAGGCAATGTCAAAGTTACGCGTGTTCTCTCATACCATTGGAATAGAAGCTGGAAGATGGCAAAAACCAGTCAGTAAACCAATACATGAAAGAATATGCGTCGTCTGTAATAAACTTGAAGACGAATACATGTACCACTTTGTTATTGAATGTACATGTACATGTAGCATGTTTAATGAAATAAGAAATCATCAAAAAAGTAATTATTTTTGAAAAAGACCTACTAACATGATCAAATATTTAGAACTTTTCAAATGCGATAATAAAAAGACACCGCAAAACCTTAGCGTCTTTATATATAAAGCCTTTGAAATTAGAAAATCAATGGTGAATAAGTCATACATTTACAACAGCCGTTTTTTATGTTATTCTAAAGTTGCATGTTTACGTTATAAGTGAATTCTTTTTTCATTACAAACTATGTATATACATTTGTTTACTAGTTAGAGAATTCCATTTGTCAAGTGAGTTATTATATATAATTAATATAAATATGTACATGAACATATTAGCAATTCATTGTGGTGATTCAGCAGTATCAGTCACCTTCTCTGCACATTTTTCAGTGAAAGCAAAATAACGACAACTTTAACTGCTAAAGTATTAATTGTTACCTTGTACATATATTCGCTTTTGTTATCCACATTTATATATACGAATACATTTCTGTTAATTATGTTAGTTGTTGGTATAATGTTGTATATATACGTCACTATCGCTGTCAAGTTTATATGTATTTGTTGTATCCTCACGGGTCTTATGCCCCATTGGAATTATCTGAATAAACATATTTCATAGACAGACATTGCCTCTTACAAGTTTAGTTTTCTGTTAACAAACCATATATGTATTTGATTACCGTTCCCAAAGACTTCCATTTCTTAGTCGGCACTTTAAAAAAGGGTAACCATAGATCAATGTCGGGCTTAGCATACCTTTTATTGCTAATTTATGAAATTGAAAAGCGCAAAATAAGACATTAGGTATATAGATAAGACTAATGTTACGAGATCGTTATTCGTCTTCTACCACCCCTCGGATAATTCATATTTTCAGTGCGAATTTACACAAATGAGTGGTAAGTTGTCACATTTACAGTATCACCTAGAATAGGATTAGTATAATTTGAAACTCCAATAAATTGCAGTCGTTCATGCAAATGAAATGATGATGATGATTGCTAATCTGTTTTTAAAGGTGACACATGTTACTGCAGTTGAAATCTAAATATATTGCCCGGTATTCAATGAACTACATTCACAAAATCTTTGATACAATGTCGATGCTTTATGCAAGATTATTTTACTTAAATTTACTTTGGAATCTCAATTACCCCAGACATTATTCGATAGGTAAAGAATGCGCTCAAGGAGCTTAGGGATATTACTGAATCCAACATCAAGCTGTCTGACTTCCTGAAATGTTCGATTACGTCCTGCCGCTCTAGCATCTGTACCAATTACTAAACACTTGCAATTACAATTTGTAAATGGAAACGCATTAAGCCTATATTTTCATTGGTATACGTACGAATACACTTGCCATTAATAAGATTAAATATAATTGTATGGGCTACAAGCGTGTGTAAACTTCGCCGAATCATGCACTAATCGAACCTTAAAAGGTTTGGAACATACATAAACTCAATATACAAAGAAAAAAGGAAATGTGATTCTTGTAATTCCAACCTTTTAATTAAAAAATACATTTTAAGATCGAAAAACCAATTTAAAATAAGACAATACAAATCATGATTATCGCACAAGAAAAATGTTTTTCCCAACGAAGAGTTAAAACATATTTTCTTTTTTTTTTGGAAACGACGTCACGTGTTAACTTTCACCCAGTGACCTATAACTATTACTGAAGAAATAGAGGATATTTGTTGTTTTGGAGTGAATAACAGATTTTATTTCATCGAGAAGTGTGACAACTTTATATTTTCACGAATTCGAAGCATGAGTGAAAATATTAAAGTTTGATCACTTCGAGATGAAATGAAATCTGTTATTCACGACAAAACAACACTTTTTCTTTCAATTTTATGATCTATATTCAAAGTGTACTGCAGTATGCAGAAAAATAAATAAAAAATTGATGACCGGTTTCAATAAGCTACGGCTCATTTTCTTAGTTAGGTTATTTCCAATCCTATGATATAACTTTTATCATGTTTATAGCAACTTTCAGAATTTTTTTTTTTTTTAAAAAATTACCAACTGACATTTTTCATTGTAAATGACAACAATTCGGAAAACTATAGCTCATTTTCTTGGTTAGACCATTTACAGTCGAATGATATATATTAAACAGTTATTTTCTAAACAAATAAAAAAAACAGTTTTTGATATTGAAAAAAAAGTGGTTGCGGCAGTGAAAAAACAAAACTCTATATTTCACCCGTATGAAATACCACTTTTATTTCATTGCTAAAATCCACCATTTCACTTCTTAGCATAAAATAAAAATATATATGTTTGTTTACTAGAGATATCAAATATTCCACTTGCATTCGCATGTGTAGCTTAACAGGGACTGGACGTATATCAGGATGAGATGCACTACACAATATACAACTTGGATACATGTTTGGAAGATATAGTACCAAGTATATAGTATCAAGTATACTTACTCCCTGATAGTACATTAAGTTCATGACGAAAGACAGAGTTAATCGCAAACAAACGTTGAGTAAAATTGGCGAAGCAAGTAACATTATTTACGGAACAATTGGCAAAATTGAACTGCTTAGCCAATATACATGTACAATTATTATTCAAGTTTGGTTAATAATTAGACCTGAAATTCATGGCGTTTAGTAGTGTTTTAACAATGTTTTATTTTTCACTACTGTGACGCCATGATGCTGTCCATAGAGAAACTTGTATAACATAGAGTTCGACCTGACCACGACTTATTTTCACAAAGTCTCCATTAATACTCAAAATACATCTTATTCCCTCCGCAGAAGTCTCCATTAATACTCAAAATACATCTTATTCCCTCAGCAGTTTTTTTTAACGTGAACATATAGCAAAACTGCATCAATTATAAATCGGAACTCACCCTGAGTTTGACGTATTACGTAGAAATTACCAGTTCAACCGTGACCAGAATTCCGGTCGGGATCGCCATTACTATCATTACTAGTTTGCCTCATTGCGCATGCTTCAAGTTTACGAAGTAGAGAGAAAAAGCGTTACGCAATGAATTGAAAGATATGGTACTAAAGCACTTGCTGTTCTATTCCTTGAATTTCGTTTTGTCAAGGGATAGAAAATCGGCAACGGCTGGATAATCACAATGTATTAATTTAATATGATAAGAATGAATATAATTAAGTGATTATAATAATCAATGAATTAATCATAAATATGTATATGTGTATATTTATGTACGGAGTATATGTATATGTATATACACATATAATGTGTATGTATATAATTATGTATGTGTGTATGCAAACGCATGTATATGTATATAAATGGGTGAACCTGAGGAATGAATGAATGAATGAATTGAATTGAATTGAATTGAATTGAATGAAATGAATGAATGAATGAATGAATGAATGAATGAATGAATGAATGAATGAATGAATGAATGAATGAATGAAATAAGCGGGTCATTGACTATGACAAAAAGAAATGATAACAAAATAAACGTATGTTAATTTTTTGTTTGTATTATGTATGTGGCTTAAAATGAAGCATGTAAAGACACATTTGATAGGCTTTGTGATTATGTACATTTTGTTTTTGTTTTG